>JAECUM010043151.1:0-37548 GCA_016617855.1 Megalonaias nervosa
CACTGTCTAAGTTATATTGGCTTTTAGGGGAATTATTTACTTTTCCTTAGTGGCGTGTCGTCAGCAAAATGCAAACGTGATGCACGAAAATGATTCCCTTTGCCGATACAGCCCGTTAATAAGAAACCTTTACAGACGCAAAAATGTGGTTGGACAAGCAATTTCCCTGTGCAGCAGAGAAATACACACATTTATAAGCACTTTCCCTGCAATCCAAACTTTTCTTGCTTGCAAATTATCCAGATATCTTTGTTGCATAAATGGCTGCATTGCTTATATATTTCAGACGTTTAAACTCGGAAAGATCCCCGATAAATAAACCAACAAATCTTTAGCTTTTGATAGGATTGTGATTATTAAAGTTGTCCGAAAAAAGAAGAGTTTCAAAACCGATAGAAGGAGAAAACGAAACTTTTATCATGGATTGATTCTACGTTAATAATGAAGTGCCAAAATTAATGCTGTCTACTTTTATTAATGTAAAGGCCAATGTTACATTATATGTATTCTGGCTATTTCCAAATGGAAATCCCTCACTCATGGTGGGATCGATATTGCTTGGTTTCTGGAATTCGTCATAGTCTGAGCAAAGGCATCGTGAAAGTATTGTCGTTTCAGTTTTGCAAATGTTAGGTTTTAAATAGATTACTAAACATTGCCGATACCATAGTGCCGATACCATAGTGCGAGTATATCTCATTTCCTTGGTTCTTGTCTTTAAAAATATTATTATTTGATTTGCTTACCTCTGCATCACAGATTGGGATTTCAAATATTGGTTTAGTATGGATAAATGTTCATATTACTGGACATTTTATCGATAACTGTCATTTTTGCCAGTTTTTTCAGTCGAAATGTTACATCAAACAGAAGGTTATGTTTGTTTATCCTTCCTTTGCTACATCATTGACTGCTTTGCACCCGTGATCATACGCCAACTAGGAGAGACAATTGTGGAAACCAGAAGTGGTCGTATTCGTGGTGTTCTTGTGGAATTTCAAGAGAAGTACCATTTAAGGGCCATTGAGGCATTTTACAATATCCCTTGCGCATCTTTAAAAGGATTACATGGGAATGAGCTCCGATTTATGCCGCCAAGTTCACCTCCAAGATGGAAATTTTTGAGAAATGCCTCTTTGCAAAATATGTCCACTGCATGTCCACAGAAAAATTGGAATGAAAGTGACTTGATTCGGGCAATGCCGAAGGAAGTTATGCGGCAGCTTCTGAAACTAACAGAGAGTGTCAAAATTCAAGACGACTGTCTGAATATAAACATCTTCGTACCTGGTACAGGTAGGTCTTTTAGTTAAAAATGAGACAAAAATATTGACCGCGTTCATTCGGTTTTAAATCCACTTCGTACAATAAGAAAACGGTGGAACAGCGTACTAAAAAATAGAAGTAAGACGGTAATGCATTCACAAGAACTGATTGGTGGTATGAGTTGGTGAAATAGAGGAGTTATTGCATATTCTCTTATCTAACGATATTAAAGATATCTACTGAAATCTTTGTCGATCATATCTTGGTGAGAAACATGAGCTCAACTTGAAAATCTTACAGTGCTTAAAAACACGGTGTCCACGAAATGGATACCAACATTCCTTGATATGAGTATACTCATTCTGTCCAATAATTAAATAATCACACATTAGGTACAACAGACTTGGTTTTGATTATACCAAGGTTAAGAATCCACGGGTTGAATACAAGCATTCTTGGTATTGATTACAAATAGGCTATCGAATAAACAAATATCCACAAGGTGGGTACCAACATTATTTGTTACGATTGTAACGATACCCAGCAATTAAAACAATCATAAAACAAATTTTTCTTCTTAGAATGAAATATATAACTACTATATCTTCTTCCATTCATTGCAATAAACGACGTTTGTGCAAGAATCAATATGTTGCATTTTAGCTTCACAAACAATGAAGACATTTTAATGCCACGAAAACACAGAACGAAACACCATAGGGCGGGCTCGGTATGTTAAATAAGGTTTTCTGGAAAGAGCCTTGTCTCAAAGTAAAACATGAACGATGATGGTTGTAACAGAAACGGACACAATTTAATGATTTAATATATTATATTTCACCTGGGTTAAGTTGATATTTGTAAACAGAAAATATTATTTTAAACATACTATACCTCCACCCTCCATTCTGGACCATGCCTGGTTCACTAGTTGGACGTGCCGCCATTGTGAATCAACGATCCGAAATCACGCGATCGGAAAAGGCGGAACATTAAGCACTATGGCTAAAAAACGAGGTTTCATGTGCACATTGTGGTTTCCTACTACTTTTTCTGTCACGAATATGTTGTTAATAAACAATTACAAACACAATCTAGATTATTTGAGCTGAGTTTCAGGCAAACTATATAAGGCCACCTTAAATGAAGATTATGCGAGCTGATTTTCAGGCAAATAATATAAGGCAAACTTAAAAAAGAGAGGTTAAAATTGCTTTTCATGTTATCTGCCATAAAGATTTTGTAATTAAAACTTCAAATTTTTATTGTTATTGGCAGCGCCATATCTGACGTTATAATAGTGAAAATACAATCTTTGGCCACGAAATATACCTTATTGAAGGTACGAAATCAGTGTATAATCTATATTACAGGGAAGTGTGCCTACTTACAGGCACTGAATCAGTGTATGATCCAAACTTTTCTATATTCTTGAAAACTTTTTACCATTTGGAGCGCTATGGAAATAATTTCACGTGTGATTGAACGCTCAGTTAAAATTATCGTTTTCAGTATGATATTTATTAGCCCCTATTATTTTTTTTCCGCGAAAATTTTTATTTTCATTATTATTTTGGACACAGATGATCATTTACCTTATATCCATAATTGTTTGAAGTAGAGAATGCAGGTTGCTCAATAGATGGTCGTACTGTGACATTTTTGAAGATAATGCATTTGTTATTAAACCATATAAATAAATAAATAAATAAATAAATAAATAAATAAATAAATAAATAAATGTATGTTCCTAAATCAGTCATTGGCCTAGGTAAATGTGTCAATTTTCACTCTGTCTGCTCTTTATGTCATTCATTGCCACATATTCATTTTTTGATGGCAAACATTAAATAATTGGAACAGGGTTTCCTTAAGTGTAGCTTCTGAAATCTTACTTTTCATGGCAAATGTTCCAGTTAAAGGTAATGAAATGGTGTATGTAGGGTTTATACTTATTGTTTAATCTAAATGTTCCCTCAATCGATCGAGCAAAAAAGTGGTATAATTTTGTTACTGCGATAGGAAATACACATAAACACACTCTCTCTTCTCTCTCCATATCCAAGTGAAGGATGTTACAAATCTCCACGCAAAGTGTAAGTACATCTGTGCCTGTTGGCCTCCTGAGATACGCTACGACCAAAATGTTTAAAAAGGAGACAATTACACAGTGACCTCTTTTGTGTCGACGCACCAATGAAAGGCTCTTCCCTTCCAAAGTATTGGTGTGGAGAGTAGATTTTTTCCGGGACCATTAGCCATAAATATGTACACTCTACATGAATGGAACCGAGTCCCTAGGTCTGTTCACCTTTGTCCTTAGGAAAGGGGGAAGGGCCTGCTTGTTGTTTTCCTCAGCAATTGCGGCGCATCCCGTTAGGGATAGACTGTTGAAGCAGGGCTTTGATAAGGGTTTGTTGCTTTCATTAGGACTTTAGACTAATTTAGCCAATGAACCATGATGGTGGTCAGGATGGTTTCTTGTTGGTCACCAAAATCCTGAGAAGCCACTGTGAGGATGAGAACTCAAAAGAGAGTCTCCATCTCCAGGAACCAGCCCATAGAAGGTTATTTTAATGCCCAAAAGAAGATCTTGGATGTGCCCAGAACAATATCCCTATGGAGGAGTAGAAGCTACGCTGACAAGGCCATGGACAAGGGCAACGCATGCCCTGATTCCAACAAATGTTGGGGGCCATTTGCGAAAGAGATTCCTCTATTATCAGGTTGAACGAAACTGCTGAAAAGAGGCCAGCAATCAAGGCTATGGCTACTAGCGACATGACCTTTTATTGTAAGGATTCGAGAGTTTTCATTGAAACGCAAGCCCAGGTCCCGTAGAAATGTACACTTAATCTACTTAGGCATCCAAAGTGGGCGGTTTCAGTTGTTGAGGAAGAGGTATGGACCTAATAACTACATGAAGCTATCATGGGTTGCAAAATAGACAGGGAGGAGGGGACACCGCCTAAACTTTCTTCCAAAATCTTGGTTCTAGCTAAACCTTTAATAGAGTTCATTATTCGTAACTGAGTGAAGTAGCAACAAGAAATCTGGTCGAGAAAATATAACCCAGAAAGTTATTTAAAAATGGAACTAATTTCAACAGAACCTACAGGTCTGGGACAGTGGTCACCTGGTAAGAAAGACCAGCTCATTGCTTCCTCTGCCAACTTTACCAACGAGTGGGAGGATGATGTATGACACCTGTGCTCATTGACGAGGACAGAAAAGATGTCTTCGATCTATGCTCTCTCTTGGGAGGCAGGACTACTTGATCCAGTGTCTGTCTGTTGCGGAGTGGACGTGGGGGAATAGGATTTTGAACTGGAAAATTCCCTAGCGGAACTGCCGTAATGTCCTTAGCAGGAGACATCAAGTGGGTGAGACCGATTCTCTATGCTTCTAGAGAATTTCGGGGAAGAAGGTCTGTCCCTCTTCTCTCTTTTGTGATCAACTTTGTAAGAGGACATATCTCCACGGCCCGCACCTCACTACCAAATTACCAATGTCCATTCGTCCAGGAGTGCATGCAGGGAAAGGGTCGAAAGCTTCCTTGCCGTGGAAGGCCATACATCTCGTATGGATTTAGGGGGATAATAAGGAAATGTAATGTTGACCCGAGTCTACGATGGGACTTTTGTTATGCATATATGAGACGCACTCGGGTGACAAAAACCCGAAAAAGAGAAGGAAGACGAAGAGGGAACTTTATTTCCTCCCTTTATAGGTACGTCTATGCTTGTCGAGATCTGACAATAAGGTATAAGGTATTGTCGCAAGGAATATAAAACAATCACTGATATTTTAATGCAAAGAGTTAAGAATTGTTAAAAGTAATGAAAATTACAGGCTGATGTCAACCAGGCTTAAACGAAAGCTAGGGACGACTAAATTAGCAAAACAAAAACAAAATAACAGTAAGTAAAACTGCTAATAAAAGAGGATAATAACAAGGAAAACTATCCGAAACTAATAGAAAACGGCGTTCGGTATTCGAACACGCGATATGTAGGTAAAAAGTGGTGTACGTCCTGCTTTTCCGAGCATAAAAACAGCACAAATCCTAATATAGGAATGTGAATGGCAATGATTCATAATGAACAATACTATGAATCAGGAGAGTCCGATGACTGAAATTTATGCAACGATGGGGACATTTTAACAAAATGCATATCCTGGATAGAGAAACTACCTTACAAGTTAGAACAATAACGCTCTAGAAGGGTGAAAAAATAATAAAATACAAGACAGTACTCAACGTGTACCAGAGCAAATGGTAAAACCTCTCGTGAATGTTCAAATTAACCGAGAAAAGTCCTGATCAGAGGTATAGTGGAAACGTTTACGATGGCAATGCAAATAAGAATTATAATAATTTCGCTTGTTAACTAACGAAGCGAAATCAAATTTTCATCGCCGTAATCAAGGCAGAAATTACAGCCATGCTACCGAAAAGGAATGAAGAACAGTGTGCATGAGCAACCTATCCACGGGATGGCCTAAAAACTGTCCAGCGTTCTGGAATATTATGGTTCACCCTAATTGGAGGACGAATTCTCTTCCTACGGTAGGGGTATTTTCCACGGGTCGGTGTATAATATATCATTCATCAAACATCAAAGTAAAATCGATAACCCACTGGATAATTGAATATAGACACGTCTTACGAAAGTCGTCCGAACATAACACAACGATGTTGCTTTACGTAGTGCCTTTTCTATCTTTACTCAGACGTAAAACTGGCAAGCAAACGATGCACAAACTTGTTATTATCCAAAAACAGTGATTCATCTTCACAATCATAAATAAGACAGTTGCCAAGCGACCATCTTGTTTTTCAAACCTTGGCTTCTGCACTTGGTTACTACAAACAGGGAAATGAACGTGCTATATTTGGAAGAAAATATCTGTAAATGTTGCAATGATAAATAAAGAAAAGACGTACCAGACACTCATATCGGACGTGATCTTCAAACTGAAATGAATCAAAATCAGGGAGTGTGAAGACCCAAGTTGAAGTCCATTCTAACACATGACCCTTTTGATTAATATGTACTATATAAGGAAAGCAGACAAACAATTAGGGTTTTCATATCCATCCCTCAATTTAGTGATGGTATTCACACTTACTGAGACACTTTTAGGTGTTGTGTTAATGTGGATAAACTACGTTTTTAACTTGCCATTGTAGAGATTTATATATTACAGCTATGAGAAATTAGGAACCAGAGAACGTCAAAATCTTGGACTTGTTGATCTGACAGGGTCATGATCACCCCTATATCACCGGTATTTACATAACTGTCCAGCCTTATTTGAACATTGCCAGGTCACAAAATGATACCACCAAACATTTCATTAAATATTTAATTATTGTTTAAACAAAACATGTAGTTAACTTTCATACGAAAAAATATTGTCTCCGCAGAGCTTCATCAAAATTAATGCGTAGCATACAATTGTTACCCACTTTTACGCACACAGTGTAGAAACAATTGCTGATTGTCAGAACTTTTATTAGTCATGATGTAATTATATAAAAACATTTTTCACCAGTTTAGGAACTTATCGCTGTTATACCTCCGTACCAAAGTCTCTAGAAACGCATGTATGACTTTTATGCTGTACATCGGACAAAACATTGATACATGCGGCACCAATTGATGGATTCTTTCCGTATTAGTCATGATAAGAATGCAAATTACTATGAGATCAATATAGGGGAAAAATAATTTGTTTTTTTATTTTTCTTTAGGTTGAAATTATTGTCTTAAAATCTGCTTCAGAAGCTAGTATCACAGTCCATGATAAAATCATTCTTTACTGGAAAGCATGAAGTACCAACAGAGATGCATCTAATTATCAAGTTTCATGATTTTTTTTTACATATATACCACACAATACACGACCTTTTAAAAACAGAATTTTAATCAATTTTGTCTCATAAATATTATACAGATAATGATAATTTTACTCGAGTTCACGATCGCATTTCCTTGCTAACTTTACCACGCAAAATACAACATTGAACTGGTCGCAAAAATGTATCATTAACATCTTGATCGAAGCCTGTAATCCTTTCTACACCGATTCACCGCCCTTAGTTTTGGACATCTGCCAGTGAGATTGCATTTTTCAATTAAAAAGTCAGATTTTACGCTGACATATCACTGCAAAGAAAATATATTGTAAATGTGAAACCAGTAGAGCAAAAACATGAACAGCAATCTCCATTATTTAATTTTGCCTTAGAATATTTGTTTGAAAATCACCATGTGTATTCCTCATTCTCCATGCAATGGATTAGCACCAACATAGCTGTGACAGAGTAAGTACATTGAAGTACGAACCTTGTTTGGCTGCCATTTCATTTTTACCCCTTATCCAGATTTGAGTCGTACCCAAGCTTTCGGTCGTGTTTGTAAACTTTGACTTATTTGACTGCGGAGGTGGAGTAATGTGGCTGCCGTTTGAGTTAATTATGTATTCCTATGTGTAGTAACAATCTAATATATTTAACATTGTGTAACTACAAAGCGGTTGGAGCCTCTTAGTTTTAGTAAGAATGACGGAAATCAACAACATACGCTGATTGTATCGATAATAATAGTCTTTTCCGGTAATTCCTTTACGTCAAATTCGCACCATTCGCAGTACCAAATTTTTCAAGAATATTCAAAAGAATAGATATCAAACAAAAATATACGTGGAACTTCTGCGCACAAGATCGATAAGTTATTCATTTCTTTCCAATTTATTTGGCGGATGGCTGTCTAGTTATTTATCAATGCTAGACAGATACATAAAGACGTGGCAAGTGTGCACAATTAACGTCACAAAGTCAGTCTTTCCCTCCAAGATTAATGTACATGCAATTTACATAACCATGCATGTTTACTCGGAGTCTGTAATCTCAGAGAGCACCCAGTTATAGGAAGGTCCGAGTCCTTAATGGTTTCAATGACACTCTAATCACTTCAAGACAGCGAGCAAACTTGACTATGTAAATTATATGAAACTATTAATAGTTCCTTTTATCTTTTTTCCTCGTAAAAGGTCTAGTATATATCACAGCATCATTTATAGCAGTTTTAATATTCCAGAAAATAAACAGTCATTAAGAAGAAATTGCTAAATTATAACATATTTTCTGCATTAACAAATTTTATTGGTACAGAATATTTTGTATTGTTTTCAATAATTCTTATGGAGTTCATTATTGGAAAACAACGATTTATGGTTTTAAAAATATTGTTAAGCTCCGCGGTATTTAGAACAGGAAAATGAGTGATATTAAAAACTCGATTACAAGGATGTTTGAAAGTGCAATATTCTTAGCAATAAAATAATACTAACTTTTAAGGCAAATAAATCATTGGCTCATTTCCGAAATCTGGTAAATATTTTAATCCATGCTGTTATGACTGCCAAGCTGTACTCATCACCCATTTTCCGCCACAATGCATACGGATGGCTATGTAAAAAATCAAGCAAAGAATATTTAATATAAGGTAATATAAGTATGTATGAAAATTATGTCATATCAATCATAAACTGACAATAGATTTACTTTATCCTGTCTTCCGGTCTCAATATGAAATATCATCGTAAATCTGAGATATGATCTTGCAGTCTGATACATGATTGTGAATTCTGAGTTATCGTCATGCAGTCTGAGATATCATGGTGAAAACGATTTATATATTCTGGGTCATGTATTTCAATCACATAACACAAAGCTTGTCCGATATTAGCACACATGGACGAATTAAATTTTTGCAGTACATAAAATGTCATTATCGTACTCACGAATCTTTCATCTAACTTCAGAGCTTTATATTTTATTGAACGCAGAAGGTATAAGGTTTTTAATTCGTATCTAATTAACCCACGCGTTGCTAAGCATTAAATTCGTATCTAATTAACCCACGGGTTGTTAAATTGCGAAGAAAAGCTGGAATATAATCTAAGCATAATTGTTAAGAATAAAATAAATCCTGCAAATATGATGGTCTAAATAAATCTATTTTAAAGTTCAAATTGCATCATTTAGTCAAAGAAGTCTTATATGCCAGCAATAGACGCCATCAGAGACATATTCATTTTCTATTCCTAGAATTTTGTAAAACCAATTTATACGATTTGAAAAAAATGTGTCCAAAAAACTTCAACTGCACATGAATGTAAATATTTTACATTTAACCTTACAAGTCTCACTTAATGTAAGACATATTTTTCATGGAAACTTCTGTACTTAAAAATGTATTTCTAAATAAAGTTGGTGATCTGTTCTTTTCTGCAATTTGTGAATTTTGTCATGTATCGATCCTCAAGGTATAGAATACTCAAACACATCTCTAACATTATAATATTGGTTTTTTCCTTAGAGAAAACACAAGCCATTTCATTACATGCTGTGTTCCATTTCATTCAGGAAAAAATGCCAATGTTCAATGAGGAGAATGAAAGGTTTAGAATACGCTCTCATATGAGACCAAGGTTTTACTCTAACCTACTATAACATATCTATAATGTTTATCAAATGACCAATTTTCTGCCTATCCCTAATCTCGCCCACTCAGTATCACGTAAACATCCTCTTTAATTGTTCACGGATTTACTTGAACTATTCGGAACTATATAGCCTTGGTCAATTAGTCTCTTTCTGTCTCAGTCTGTCTGTCTTTCTCTCTCACATTTCTGCATCTATCTATATTATAGATACAAATTATTTTCCATGATAAATCTTCATCATCTGATTCCTCTACAAAATACCGTATCCTCAGTCTTTAATTCCACCATCAATCAACCGTATATTCATTCTTTTATTTCACTATCAAGCAACCGTGTCTTCACTCTCTGATTTCCGTTATAAAATAACAGTATGTTAACCATCTGAGTCCTCTATACAATAATCGTATATTCACCATCTGATTCCTATATAAAATAGACGTATATTCACCATCTGATTCCTATATAAAATAAACGTATACTCACCATCTGATTCCTATATAAAATAGACGTATATTCACCATCTGATTCCTATATAAATTATTTGTATCTTCACGATCTGATTCCTATATAAAAACGTGACTTCATCAGATTCCTCTATAAATAATCATTTCATTCCTCTATAAAATAATCGAATAATCACCATCTGATTGCTCTATAAAATAAAACGTATCTTCATCTGATTCCTCTTTAAATAACCGTATCTTCACGATATCATTCCTATATAAAATAATTGTATCTTCACCGTGTGATTCCTTTATAAAATAATTGTATCTGCCCCATTTGATTAATTTATGTAATAACTGTATCTTCACCATTTGTTTCCTCATTAAAATAACCATATCTGCAGCATCTGATGCTCCTTAAAACACGTATTTTCATCAGACTCCTTTATAAATAACCCTATCTTCATCTCATTCCTCTATAAACTAATCATATAATTAGCATTTGATTCCTCTATAAAATAATTGTACCTTCCCCATCTGATTCGTCTATATAATAATCGTATCTTCACCTTCTGATTCCTTTATAAAATAATCGTATCTTCACCAGCTGCCTCCTCTATACAATGATCGTATCTTCACCATCTGATTCCTATATAAAATAACCGTATCATCACCGTCTGATTCTTGTATAAAATAATTGCATATTCACCATCTAATTCCTCTGTATAATAAAAAAGTTCTTGATGTCAAGATATTATGGATTTTGTTTACAAGATAACATTAGAATGCTAAATCAGTTCCAGACAATCTTGTTGTGATTGTACTTTCATTAAAACAATAATATTTAAGTAACCCTATAACAGCCTCAAAATGATAATGGATTATCTAAGTTGTTTAACATGAAATTTGACTCAATTCATAAAGAAAATCCAGATAGTTCTAATGAAGTCATATAACAACAAAATAAAAACAAAACAAAACAAATAAAAAAAACTAACAAAAATCAGTTACATGAAATCTTTCAATCTTCATGATAGTCATACTTCAAAATGGATACCTAAATTAGCAAAAAAGAAGAATCTATTAGAAAATGTATCGTTCAACTTATTGTATTCATATTTATTTACTGGTTATATAAATTTATATTATTACTTGTATTATACATTATGCTAATATAATATTTGGTTGCTGTATTAAATTAAGTGCACGATATACTTATATAAAATAAAACGTGTCCCTATATGGTTCAATTGATTACATTGCTCCACGGGGATTTAGTCAGTTTACACCTAAAGGAAAACAAACGTTCTCACATCTTTATAATAAAATTGTATAATCATGCTGATAGAGGAATAGATACATGGATACACGAATAGGCAAATGGATATATAGATACACTGAGTGACAGGTGGATGTAGCGATTTAAATGTCTGTTTGAAATGTCGGTGTACACTACATTTAAATTAGGTGTGTGCGTTAACTGTACACAAAATATACACTAAATTATACCATGTTACTGCATTTCTCTTTCACTACTAGATTATCGCAAGTGCACGAGGGTGTAGTGTTAACTTGAGTCTGTACGTCTGTCATTTGTATGCATGTACAAACTTACGTCTGAATCAACATACCTATCCGAAGCTTAGTCTGTTTTTTGTAGTACTGTATTCCCAAAATAATACGAAATGTATAATATTAGTCTATTGTTTGTATTTTTATGTATAATTTGATTGAACAAAACGGAGTCAAAAATAATATAGACTTCAAAGTATTTTTATTTGTTTACGGTAATTGTAATCGTCATCATATACCTGGTATTGAATCTGGTATTCCTGAACAAGAACTGGATGACTTACAATTATTAGACGATTATTAAAGCAGAGACTGAAAAATTATGTTGCAAACTAATAACAAGGTTTTCTCGAAATGTGTATGCATATCAAACATCGCTGATGTATTAAGCATAGTACACCACCAGCTGAATTGCGTCTATCGAGTCGTATTCGCAGCAATATTGAGAAATTATATTACAAGGGATATATTAGACTTTTACGTACGCATTTTATTCTCATGATTAAAAAATTTCGTACAACATTAACAACAAATGTTAACACAATCCAATGATTTGAACCGGCTCCTCTGAAGAAAAGGTCTCAAATAACGCCATTATCATACGCCACTAAGGCAAAATATTTTATACATTTTTCACACTTTTTAAAAATAAAGAAGTCTTTCAGACTACAGTGATAAATTTGATTCATTATAATCGCGGTTTGTGAGTATTGTACAGTTTAATTTTCTCAAGGACTTCTTTATTTCTAGTTTTATTCAAGTTTCTTTACCTCCTTTTATAACTTCCGTAATATTAACAGGCAAACGTGGAAATTTCTAATTTGGGATGGGAACGGAATGGTTAATATGATGGGATAGCTAAATAGATTATCCGACTAAACACATATAGAATAATTATTGGGTTTAACTAGGATCCGTGTCACCCACCCAAATCAGCTCCTAAAAATGATTGAACAACCAGAACGTAATATGAAGTAAGTTTTCTATACAGTTACATGGGTAAAGTTTGCCCTGGAAAGGCTTAAAATCCAGTATCTGCTGAGGCCCCAGGCCCCCACCAGGAATTCACCCCCCTTACCTATTTCTTTACGTTATCTGTAAGCGATATTTATTGTTCTGAACCTGGTTATGACCTTTTAAGCAACACACAGAGAAACTTCCTTCCAGCGTATCAACTGCAGTGATTTGCAACAATTTAGTAGGACACGTGGTTGAGGCTTTCCGGGTGTCGGTACGATGAAATAAAAGGTAGGGACATATTTGTTTCTATTGAAGTCAAACAATATGTTATTCAAATCTTGAAATGTGACGACCTTCAATAAATGCTTTAAAATATGTTTCCAAGATTTTGGAATAATACCTTGATACTTGTACAACGTGTTCTCTTTTGCTTCGAAGCAAAGATGGCCAAAAATGTGTGTCAATGTTCAGTGTTTTTTGTCATATAAGCTGTTTAAATTTGCAGTAGTTTTAGTATGACTAAATCCTTTTCTTTAAGAGAAAAGTACGGACAACCACACTTCTGTTATTTTGTTTGACTAGTCGACTTTCATTTAATTGCTAGTCCATATAATTCAAATAAAAGCATCCAGTTTATAGAGATTGAAAGTTGACTAGTCGAAATGACTAACGGTACAGATTTAGGAAAATGAAACATTATTGTATTTTGTTCCAAGAGAAAGAAAATGCGGCCTTTGTTCATTGTAAGAGCAATTCAGCAACTCCCCGTGATCAATGGAGGCCACCAATTGGCTCAGAATAGGGAACATTATTGGTGTTATGACAAAGAAAGAAATTTTAGGCGCCGAGTATAAACATTAATACTGAATCTAACACAAATGTCTCCTCAAACTGTCTGGTGCTTTCAAGCATAAGACGCTAATTGGTCACTATGAGAGATAACATTCGTGGATAATGATCCCAAGAAGCATCTGAATAAAAATCAAATGGATGCTTGGAAAGATTTTTTAGGTTTATTGATTCACGTATAATTATTTGCTACTCGCGTGATTGGCAATGGTTTTAAAGGAATTTAAATCTCTAAACATTGGCTTGTGCATACTATTTTTAAATGACTATATCTTTCAAACCTAATTGTGTGAATTAGCATGCAACTGTATTTTGGAACATAAACATCATCATTAAACGCATTATAACAAGCCAGAGTAGAGACCTCTGCCTGTGAGGCATCATCTAATGATATCAGTAGTTTTACCTTTAGATAATTCAACCGTTAGTAAAATGCAAAATGAGAGAGAGATGTCTGAAATCAAGACGAAGATCGTGAATTAGCCTATTAAAATGCTGACTGCAAAATCCAATTCGCTTAACTTCAATTTTGGAAGAAACATATATTTATGTTTTAATTTTAGTAATGAAATTGAAGATGAAATTATTAACAATAGTCTTTAAAATGAGCACACAGGGATGATACAACTGTTTCTAATGTTGTACATAGACGCTGTTGTTATATTTTCTCAGTCAAAATACGGTCGAAAACCCGAATAACTATTCTGAGTAAATGTTATGATAAGTGGAGCATTAAAGTTAATACAAACAGAACAACTCTTCAGGGTTTCCAAATGAGAGAGAAGAAGATAGTATCACAATTTATTTTTCTACTAACGTTAATACAAACAGAACAACAATTCAAGTTTGTTCCATATGGGATGAAGGCTAGAATATTACAATGTATTCTTCTATAAAAGTTACACAAGTAGAAGAACGATTCTTGTCTACCACGAGGGAGGAAGACTAAAATATCATAATTTATTATTTCTGGTTAATAAAGTTACTGCCAAGAGAACAACAATTCAGGCATTCCTTGTAGAAGGAAAACTAGAATTTCATAATTTACTCTTAGCTTTAAGTTTTGATTTTGATATTGTTAATAAAGTTGCGCTACTGGTATTGCTTTTATAGTAGGGAGTTCTCTACAAATGCAAAATGAACTGGCTTCAAAGACATTATTTGTAATGAATAAGCTAATACCAACCTAAATAGATACCCGTACTAGAATGAAAATTGGGCATCGACAGTTCTGGATTTATGACCTGTGGGAAGTGTGGATATATCATGATGTGGGGAACATCAAGTTTTCTTATCTTTGCTTAAACATCGTCGAACTCACCGTTTATTTAACATTGATAATTAAGCATCAGAGAATCTGCAAGAGATAGATTATATACAAGTGTATTATCCAATTTATGTCTAAAACGCTATTTGGATGCATACATAGTGACAAATTTAGGAAATCACTTTATTAGCTAAGGATGTATGTAGGTATTGAATCAGAGAGATTGTAGAGACTAAAATAATCCAACCCACTGGATAAACTGAGCCGTTCTAATATTAACCCGGACAATGTCCTTCATAAATGTCCTGTATGTAACAGTCACATGTCATTTGCGGTAAGTGGCCAGGTGTTTCATCGTGAGTCAGTCATGCTGTTAGTGTAACTCACATGTGCCATGGTCAAATCAAACAACGTAACAATGCTTATTGTTAGGTTAAAGAGTTGAAGCAAAATTTTATTTCTGGATAGTATGAAAATTATTTGCGTTATCGCAGCAGACATGGAAGTCTCCTTTTGTGCCAGTGTGAAAGGTATAGTTAGATATGAATGTAAGTGTTCCTACTTGAGAAGTAAGACGAGTTGCATCCCATTTCATTATGGGCAGGGTCATTCACAATTCAAAATATGTCTGTAACGGCAAGTGAAGTGTGAGATCAATGGTCACAAAGAAAAGCGATATACGTCTTCATGGTAACTGTTACGTGTCTAGGTTCTTACAAAAGTAACAAGAAAAGAGGGTAGACAACAAGCTTTGTATTATTTAACAAATAATTTATTACGCTAGAAAAACAAGGTAAAAATGAGAAAAAGGACTTACGATTTACCAATCAAATCCAAAAATTAATCCAAGAATTAAAAAATAGAAGTCCTATCAATGAAAAGTCCTAAATGAATGACAGTTCGAATCCCGACGAAAATCAAGATGGAAGGCGATGACGTCTTCGATAGTCAGCTTTTTACTGATGTGACAACAGTTCCTTGTTGAATCACAGAAAATAATATTCCAGTTTTTGAATTCCGAATAATTTCAATAACTGTTTTTGTCCAAGAATTAATTTAGGAATACTTGTATTCCAGGAATATAATCACTTTAAATTGAATAAAATAATAATTCAACTCAAAGTGGTCACAACAAAACACCTTTAGGTGTCAAAGATTAATAACCCAACTGGCTAGTTCTTCTCAAGAAAGCGGTTATAAAGTAAGTTAAGACGCAAAACAGATTCCCGTTTGAGGGTCACGTTTCACCTTCTAGAACAACGTAGAATATTTTTTATATGGTAATTATCGCGTACTCTAGGTATGGCCTTGATTCCACTGAATGAATATTACTCTTAGAATGAATTTTAAAAAATAATACAAAATTGTTTAAAATTTTAATTGGGATAGGATTGGCCAAATCACCCAAGAGTGATATAGAACCCTTCGACATGAATGGTTCATAATTCTCCATAATAAAATCAGACTGGGGTTTATTAGACCCAACAAATGTATTGCTTTCAATACATGACCGTGACCTTGAGCTCTTAGAAATAAGAGCATTTGGAATACGTCTGTCTTGATTCTGATGCTTATTTTTCAATTCGACGCAATCAGAAATAACGTGTCCTTTCGTTTTGCCATGTGTAAACGTAGGAATTGAAAAGGATATTTAATCAAGTTTATCAGAAGCTTGATTTTTAAAAGTTGTGCCGGATTGAGATTTAGAAGGGCTCGTATTAGGCTGAAATGCCTTTTTACCAGAGGTCTGCTGAATGGAAGACTTGCCTACAAAAGAAACTTTATGAGCTACGAAATACTCGTCAGCAGCACGAGCAGCATTTTCCAAGGTTTCGACCTTATGTTCATCAAGATAAATCCTAATTTCACTATGGACACCGTTCTTGAACTCTTCAAGTAATGCAAGTTGTCTGAGACTTTCATTATCTTGATCAACTTTCTTGACTAAGCACCACATATGAAATAACTGCTCTTATTCTCTTGCAAATTGAACATGAGTTTGTCCAGCTTCTTTTTTATAGTTCCTGAATTTTTGCCGATAAGCCTCAGGGACTAACTTATAACCCTTTATGGTGCATTTTTTAACCAGATCATTGTCAGCACTTTGTTGTACTGACAGTGAGTGGTAAATATCACTAGCTCTACCAGGAAGTACACATTATAATAATAGTGTCCAATGCTCCCTTGGCCATTTGACATTTTCTGCAATTTCTTCAAAAGGAGGAAAATATTTGTCTACTTCTTTTGTCTGAAAGGGGGAACTAACCTAATATTCTTAGTAACATCAAAACTTGAATTTGTATCTAAAGTGGGAATGTGATTTTCTCTTGCAAGCTCTATTTCTTGTATTCTAAATTTATATTCCCTCTCTTCCTTCTCTCTTTGCATTTGCATCTGTCTCTCTCTCTCTCTCTTCCTTATCTAATTTGTTCTTTCTGTAACTGCATTTTTTTGTCTCTCTTTCTCTTTCTTCCTTATCTAATTGCTTATGTATCTGTTTCTCCTCTTTCTGTCTCTCTCTCCTCTTTCTCAAATTGTAACTGCATTTGTTTCTCTCTTTTCTCTTTTTCCAATAACATTTGTTTCTTCTTTCTGAAGTTCAAGCTTTCGTAACTCCAATTCCAGCTTGTATTTTAATTTTAATTCCTTAACGTTTGTGTCAGAGTCTGATACAGACTTACTGATCGAAACCAAAAGACTTTTGTCCAAACACCCTTTTCTACCAAATACAGGACCAAAATGTTTTTGATTTCTTGGTTCGTTAAAGATGTTTTTACCTCAGAAAGATCATATTTTCTGGCACGATCAAGCAATTCATCTTTTTTCAAACAGTCCAACCGCTCCTGGCTAGGATTTGAAAGAAAGATCTCCAATTTTGATGACATTGTAAAAAATAAGCCTGTTGATTTCACTAAAGATTTGAAAAGTTTGAAATAATACTTGGAATTTAAAAAATTCTGAAAACTAGGGGAATTTAAATTTCAAAAAACAAGATTTTCTGAAATATTTTAGCTAAAATTCATATATCTCGGACGAGCAACCCAATTTTCTTGTTACGTGTCTAGGTTCGTACAAAAGTAACAAGAAAGGAGTGAAGACAACAAGCTTTGTAAATTTAAAAAAACAAATAATTAAATTACATATACATAACAGTCACAAAGAAAAACCATAGACGGCTTCTTTTGATTTCCTTTTCATCACATGTTTCTAATATAGTCCGACAGTCGTTTGCTCTCAGCTAGTTGATCAACTGAATAACCCTGATATTGCTAAGCGAGAATAAACAAAGATAGGTGTAGATTTTAAGTCGGTGATCATTTCATTGATATGGATGGATTAAAGGGAACAGGAAACAGTAATCTCGTGTGATACATAAACTGGGATAGAATAATATATACGAGTAATTTATGGTATTTTTGGGCACCGTGCATACCAAGCAGTCTAGATACACGATGGATGAACATATGAAATATGGAGCTTTATAATTTCTACAAAACACGCAAATCATCATTTTCATTGATGATGTTAACATTGCAATACTTTGCTATTGCTGCAGCAATTGTCATGTGCGTTACACATTCAACACTACATGTGTGTGTGATACATGCAACACAATATCAGACTATTCAAGCCGAAATTTCAATACAACACTGCATATGGCATTGGCCTACCATGTATGATCGATGTGACATTTTACTAGCTTTCTTACTGATTCAATTTTCCACGAGGACAAACGAACACTTACGATAAACTCTGTGTAGATACACAAATACATTCAAAGTATTACGATTATTACAGAATACGGTTTTTTTTTCAGACAAAGTAATGTGGTGTATATTACTGCTTTTCAATTAGAATCTGTAGTTCAGGAGTGTATCCAAGATACGGGTTTGCCCTCTGAACGCAATCAATACTCTTACATAACACTCATTTCAAAATAGCACGTCGGCCTTGAATACATATTAAAGCCCATTGGTCCTTTATATTAATGGTAACACTTATTGCAGTAATAATTTATACATTCTAATACTTAAACGAGACTTTCCCACTCAATAAAAATTATTTTTGAAACTTGCACATGTTCGTCGCTAAAATATATAGAGCTTCGTATGATGAGCGGGATATATGCCGAGAGTCATGTTTATGAATGACGCTACATACCACATTTTGTCTGAACCAGAATGAAGCTTTTGTCTTGGTTCAGTCCTCTTGAAAGGTAGACAATGTGAATAATAAATAATACAACAATATATTGTCGCCGTAATAATCCATATGACTCTATATATTCTTAAGTGTCTCTAAATAATTCATGTACATTTATACAATCTAGTAACACATCAAAATGTTTATATGAAGAGCACGTCATGTACGTTGATCTCGATGTTTGCCTCGCTTAATTACTTTTAAGGTGACAACCCAAGATTATATACCGCAATGAACGTATTGAATGCATACAAATTTTGCTGTATGTAGGTGGCAGTAAGTCATTAAGATAACATTTGTAATTGTTGCATGACCAGCGGCTTTGATGGCTCAGACCTTATATTAAAAATACCCTATCGTACACAATTGTCCGTCATCTTGGCACATGTATTTATTAAACACAAAAATCTTAAAAAAGTGCTTAGGGTTTAATGTTTGTTTACCTATGCCGGGGCATTATTAAATTGTAAAGACCAATTTGGGAACCTATTAAATATTTCTTTTAAAACAAAAAAAAAAAAAAATGAAAAAGACAATAATCGTCGTGTAAATGAATTTATTCCCAAGTGAAATTGAAATAACTGATGAAACAAATTGTTTACCGCAAGTAGTTGCTAATATCAGATATATGAAATGGGCAATGCTTACCTACTATCTTTGCTCTTTATTGCTTCATTTGAAATCAATATGTATCAAACAATGTAAACAAATAAGTAAATGAATATGAACATTCGCTCACAATATATTTTTATTGGCTATTGGTTTTGTTGCCTTAGAATACACAAACGCTTCTCCAATGAACAAAATAGCTTCCTCTCCTCTCCAACAAATCTCATAACATGTTGTTGTTGATCTCCTTTTACATTATGTAAACAAAGTCGGATAAAGAAGATACTCATCATATAAGGTACATTCAGCTTTCTCATATAGACATGAGACTGGTAATTGCAAATGCTGTTTTATTTGCCTAAAATTACAGCATTAATATGTTTAAGAATTACAAGTTTATATCTTTCTATCATTACATTCACTTTAAGTAATTTAATGTGTAACTAATACGTCATAGCGACAGATTGTTTGCAAGCGTTTCATTACCACATTGGTGCTTAGTAATTAATTGTCAAAAGGGTCTATTGCTGTTCCAACTTAGCAATATACAGAAAAGCTATCACAATCTGATTTATCTTTTCATTCTTGAGGCTAAACTCCGACTGCGTCATCTAAACTCCCCCATATTGATTCCCATGACGTTGCACTTTCAAATAACAATGCACAGTTAAAAAATTCAAACAATGCCAAGGAATGTTGGCGAGTTAAGCAGTCAGGACCTTATGAAGAAACATCTATCTGTAGCTTCAAGGAATTTATGTTAATAAAAACAGGAGAAAAACAACAACAAAAAACTGAAAGGGCCAAGAGCGCTTATCACAGTTTCTCAATTTGCATTGATTCAGCTTCGTGATGATTCGTCCATATGTGATGAAAATTCATAAAGATGTTTGGGAAATATAGAACAATGAAAACCTTTAGACAAACCCTAACACATATTTACTATGATTGTTACCTTGACAAGGTAAAACGGGCTATACATCATTTCGTAGAATTAATCGTCTTATGATATTGTCATGATTATTCATGCTAAGAATTATACCAATCAATTAAAGTGTCCAGGAAATATATGCAAATGAAAACTTCAACCAAAATCTTAACACACTCCATATGCCGCAACGCCCAGAGCATCGGAAATATGTTTTGTTTCCCCAGATGAATATTGCGTCTAACTTTGAACTCGTCATAAGGTCTAAGAGTGAGTATGCTTATACGTCTGACTAGAATCTCTCTCTCTCTCTCTCTCTCTCTCTCTCTCTCTCTCGATAGATAGATAGATAGATAGATAGATAGATAGATAGATAGATAGCTGGTCTTAAAGTAACAGTACAAAGTTACAAGTTTTGTAAGATTCAACAAATAATTTATTTCCCCATAATACAAAAGACAATTAAAAGAATTTACAGTTTTGTAATTGAAGTTTTATCACAAGTCTAAATGTATAGAGTTCTAAATGAATTCCAGAGGTGTTCCATATAAATTCCAATATTGAATGTTGAATGTGCAGATGTGCATGTAGTCTAGAATACGCTAATGTGCCAGCAGTCGTTTGACGTATCACAGTGATATAATCCAAAATGCCCTTGAATGAAGTCAGTATAATTCCAAATTAATGTTTTAGTCTATGAAGTATTAATGAGCGCTTTGTAATTACAGTTAATAATATTAATAAGTAAATCCACCAAAATCAAGACTGTATCCACTTATAATGTTAAGGTAAGGATGAACAATTTTGAAGTAATTAACAATAATATAAAAAGCTAAGAAACAATAATATATTCGGGATATGGGTTAGTTTCCCTTCTAAAACATTCTACGTTATTAACAATATCAGAAATGTCCTAGTGAAGAACTAATGTACTAAATTCAGATACAAGTAAAAATGTTTACTTCCATTAACAATGATCTGAATATTTCACCTGTAACCATAGAGAAATATTAGCTTATTTGTTATGATGTGTAGAAAATATATGTCTCTAGTCAGGTTTGCAATTGCCTTGATTTCGGACAAAGGTCATTAACAATATATATATATATATATATATATATATATATATATATATATATATATATATATATATATATATATATATATATATATATATATATATATATATATATATATGCTACTTACTACTATATATATATATATATATATAACATATAATAATGGAGAAAAGCCTACATCCAATACAGATTAAGTATACATAACAATTGCATGATCATGAAAGTGTCACGAGGGCCACCAATGTTTTTTCATGAAGAGATTTATATTTTTCAATGAAGAGATAACTCTGTAACAGATACTTTTTCTTGTCGTTATAAACCTCACACCAAATTTCATTAAGATATCCCAAAGAGTCTTGATGATAAAAAAAACAAAACATCAGATGGTACGAATGACATATCATCCATATTAACTATGTCTTGGAAACTGTCTATTTACATTGAGTTTATTTATTTATTATATGTACCGCTCTAATATCTCGCATGGCCGAAAGCACTAATTTCATATGCTAGTTTTAAACCTATTTTTATTTTTTTTTTGTCAGAAAACACATTCCTTTAAAGACAATAATTGTCAATGGCAAAATATTGTTAGCTAAAAAGTCATCCCATTACTTCCAATAAGATATCCCATTCCTAATCTAAATGATGTGACAGGTAGACGACACAGCATCTATTGTCTGGTCCTTCTAAACTGGTGGCGAGTCATACCATAAATTGTTTATATTTTTCATTAGCTTTACCGTCATTGCTAGCCAAAGGGCGTTGACCCCCTTTTTTCAGCATTGATCCAATCGGATTGCTCGTTATAATCATCCTTGAAGATAGTTTGATTTAATTATAACTTCCTCCGTCGACGTCAACACCTGTGTCATGTCAGTTTATTTGAGTTTAAAAGTACATTAAAAAAAAAAAACTTGTTTTCATTTGAGTCAAGGCAGGCAGTCATAATGAAAGTCACCATATTAAAAAAAGAATAAAAAACAATCTAACGAGCTATCGTACTGATCAAATGAGTATGCATGCAACGGGCAATAACTCGTTCATCCAGGTTGGACGGGTTGTTGGCTAATATTAACAAATATCACTCTCTAGTTATGTTGCCTTGCTTGTGGAATGTTGTGAATAGATACAAAAGAATCCTCTTCGAGCTGGAAATAATTTCAAAATCAGTAATTATCGATATAACGAATCAGATCTTGAGGAATAATAGTCATGGTAGCGAATCTTTGCTTTCAACTTCAAGCCTGTCTAATCTCTGTTTCAAGTGAAATATTTTAATTGCATGTTTTCTTTTATTGTAAAGCTGACGAAGTCATATTTTTAAAACTTTAATTGTAAAACTCAAATGCAGGTATTGAAATGCAAGTTTCTCCAAGTCAACCATATTTATTATACGTGACACATGTAAAGTAATTTGATATTTCATTAAGAGCATGAACATACTGCACAATAAGAAGAACCAGTAAGCCTTCCGAATTATTTCCATACTTTTGTGGAATTTGGTATGCAAATCATTTGGAAATATATTGCAAGGAAACGATATTACTTACCCTTCCAGGACAGCTGTTGTTTTTGACCCATATAAATAAATATGAAATTTGTGTATTAATAAATGGAAAAATTGTCCTTGGTGCAGACAGTATCGTTGAAAATATCTCTTTTCTGAAGATAAATACATACATGAATCCATTCAATAAACTCTTTGATTGCATATAGTTGATTTATTGGACGCTACATGAGGCACATTTAACTCTTGATATATTCTTAGTAAGACCAAGGAAAAGTCCTTTAATTATTTGCATCATCTAGACTCTAGCGGGACTTTGTATGGACTTGTGTATCAGACGTAAACGATGTCAGTGAGATAAGCAAAGTGAAAATATGACTTGAGGACATTTTTGAACGATATTATACTCTAACCAAGAAAGGTCAAACTACAGGCCCGCGAGACATTTGTGTATGGCTCGCATTCATACAAAATGTCAGTTCTGTATATTGTAATACACATCATTTATGACCCACTAACTTTACATGTTTGGTTCATGTAGCCCACGGTGTTGAAGATAGTACTGGAGAAGTAAATCATAGTATTGTGCTAAAGTTCCAGAAATGGTTTACTAAAGTTTCAATCTTAAGATTAATGCCATCTTAATCCTGGAGACATGGAGTTTGTGAAAAATACAAATATGTGTTTGATTGTTGAGGAAAAAGTAGCACATCCACCGCTTGCTAGTAAACATTATGAAGATAAGCAAGTAATATTAATTTATTTATGACTTGTATGAGGTTGTGAACGAAAAGTAAGTAGCTAGAGCGTAAAAGTTTGGTATGGTTGCATTTTATTTTAATAATACAATATACAATATACTAAATAATAAAGAAACATATCGAACTTTATTTTCTATGCACATTGGCATATAAACTAAACTTTTATTTCCCTTATAAATGTTAACGGACCAAATTATGATTTTCCGCTATGTTTTCTCATTGTATCCGAGATGATATTGAAAATGAGAATATGATAATCAGTGGAATCGTCAATCTTGTTTCAGAATCTAGAGATGGACAAATGCAACTTTGCACTGGTCAATAACTCCAAATATGTTAATTTTGAAATAAAGGAACCTCTTTGAATAATTCACCCTTTTCAAAGAGTTAAATGTATCTTTACGTAGATAAACCTATTAAGTAAAACACCCATCAAACCTGCCGATCTCGACTAGATTTTGTTATACTTTTCAGACAAGTAGTGCAAATATAGAAATAGCGCAGTATTAAATCGTCCTTTTAAACACCTTTAATCTGAGGTTATCAATATTTTGTATGTCTTCGTACATTGTCAGCAGTGTAGCTATTTGTAGTCATATCTCTAGAAGTATTAAATCAGATGAATCAAACATTACCTGTTCGCAATGCAAAAATATATACTTAAGAAGAATCGTGTAATTGTATTTGATATTAGAATATCATCTTTTTATTATTTCGCGTGAAGTTTTAGTGATACTTTATTTCACTTCAAAGTTCGTCATTCACAATTTAGCTCAATTTTCCAGTTTTTAGAGATGTTATTCCCTTTCAAAGTTTGAGTATCTTAGTCAGTTTTAAGCCCCATCGCACACACACACACACACACACACGCACACACACACACACACGCATACACACAAAAAAGAGGGCTGACTTTATTAAATTATACTATTGAGATATAGATACTATTTGACTGGTTAACATGACGTTATGGGGTTTTCAATAATTCATCATACTGCACTTCAGTAACTTCACTGAATGTTACGTTACATAAAACCATTTTGATAGCATCATACTGCAGCTAAAGTGGTATTTTCACTGTCTTGTATCGGTGAAATGCTATTTTGTTCACATTATATCTTGCAAAAAAGAAACGTACATAGTGTTTTGTTTTGGTGAATATAAAATTCAATGTACAGTAAAACTATCATTTATGAAGTTATTAATTCATAAATAGTCATATCTCTAAAACAAATCTTTTCAATTGTATAATATTGACAGGTCAATTCAGATCTGTTTCTTTTTGCCATTAGAATTACAGAGGGAATTTAGCTAAGATAAAATCTATCGAGTGCCTCATTGATTATGTGATTGACGGTTGACTACCTGCACAGAAAATCATGCACCAAATAAAATTATGGATTCTAAGTATCGTCTTTCCTTTTTTTTTCTCGAGTGGAAACACCATTTACAGACCTCAGAGGCATTTTCAATCCCATATATTGCTTCTAACGTGTTATATGAAATATATTTCGAGTCAAGACGCGACGTTCACTTATGAAGAGGACCAAATGTGGCACTGTTCAAAAGCATCAATGGTCCGCACAGAAGTAGACCTACATTGAACTATACAGAATGATAACAATTCTGATATAGGTGTGCATAAATAAAGCGATTCGTTTCAGAGATCAGGATTCGGATTGCCTTAGTCTTAAATGTTACGATTTAATGCTCTCAAACTAAGTAGCAGAAAGTAGTGAAAACCAACAAGGTTAGTAAACTTCTACAAAGAATCTATTTCCCTAGAATAAAAATTGAAAAAGTGAAAACTTAAAAAGAATTTACAGTATTATGAATTAAATCCCAAACAGTCCTAAAAGATTTATCACAAGTCCAAGATTATTCCGAAAGAATTCCAGTGGTGTTCCGAATGGATTCCAATCTTAAAAGTATTGATGTACCAATATCCTGGAATATGCCGATGTGCTAACATTCTTGATGTATCGCAATGATGTGATCCAGAATATCTTTAAATGAATTAATCCAGAAAGTTTTCTAGTCCAAATACACCAATGAACACTTTGTAATTCCAATAAATAATTTAAATAAATAAATCCTCTTACATTATAACTGAACACAACTAAGAGATAGAGTCCATTACAGATGTTAAGATAGGAATGATACATTATGATGTAAATGGCCTTAATAAGAAAACCGAAGACACGGTAAGAGGGCAAGGATGGGGGTCAAACGTAAATTTCCAGAGCATTACTAAACGTTTTGTAAATAACATGGCTGACCAGGAAAAGGGGAAAACCAATGCTCTGAACTCAAATCCAAGTAAATGTTTTAAAAAATGCCATTAGTCAGGTAGGCCCGAACCCTTACCCTCAATCATGGAAAAAGGTCAGTTACATGATACAAATTACTTATACATAACGTCTTCGTACCTAGTATGACTGGTCCACTTAAGAATCATTTCATTAACATGCCAATGTCCATTTGTCAAGAATGTGTCTATATAATTCAAAACTTTATGTGAATATGAGCCTTTGTTAATCAGTCAAGTTTCGGTCATTGGACTAATTCACAAATCTACATATTCATTGGAACAATGGTTGATATTTCTTTTATTCCATGATTTAGAAAATTGTAATTTGTCTTGCTTTAAAACTGTGTAAATGCAATGTGAAATGCATGACGCTAGGAACTAAACTTTATGACATCACTTATAGTTAACCACGTCATGACTATGCTCATGAAGAATAGCCATGCATCATTATAAAACCTCACATATCACGTGACTTACCATTCAATAAAAATCACCTTGCACAGGAATAGTGTAATAATAAATGTTATTTACGATTCCTAATTATGTACTTTCACATTATTGCATCCGTTAACAATGGAGCTTGATAGACTGATTCCAAAAATGGCGAACTGGAATTAAGTTGCGTTCATATTTTAAGAAAAGAAAAGAAAATTCAGATAACGGGTCTAAAGATGCAATACCGACGATAATTGGTTTAGAGAAAAATATATTAAAAATCAAGATTAATCCATATTGTCACGATATATCTTTAAAAATGTAATATTCAGACAACTTACTAGCGTGGATAAATTCGTATCACACGTATTGTGAATTTGGTCGAGGATCTCCACCCAAACCTCCACCCCCACCCCAATACAAAAATTCAAAGAAACAAACAACACAATATGCTCTGAAAATGAGCATTGCCTATTCATCAAAATCAATAAAAGTCAAATGGTATGTCCCATTACTTGATTCCCTGTTCATACCGAAGAATAATTCTCACTAAAACCAGGAACATGTATTATACTTTATACAGAATATCGTCCTTTCTGAGTAGATATGGAAATACTTCACTAGCGGTAAAAATTGCATTGACGCGAGTGGTGAGTCTACAGTTACAGTATAAAATATTACCAATTCCAGAGTAAAGTATTTCCGTATATGTACTATAAAAATATTTCATGACAAAATCTTCGATTTGTATGGATTTGTATTGTCTGCTGCCTGCCACATCAATACATACATAACAAGGGGTTCCGAAATTTTGCAATAATTTTATTACAACGAACCTTTAAAAATTTAACATGTACATACAATTTTTCAAATTGTGTATTTTGTCAAATCAATAACTCTTTTTCAAAGGAAATGAAGACATTTTTCGTTAACAGACATCTCGCGTTCATGGTACAGTGAACATTGTTGGTACTGTAGAAACATAATAGATTGGTCTCATCCGACAGACTTCAGAACATAACATATTTAAACCAAAATATTTTAATGATTGTGAGTTTACTTGTATGGAGTTGAGATCTTTAGTTTGGTTATGTCTGCATTCAAACGTACATTTCTGGCCACGGCAAGCTCTTAGTCTAGTTGGGTAACAGACAAGCATCTAAATTTATATTGTCACTTAATTTTGATTTGCAATTAACACGCATAAACGCTTGATTTCTCCATGGTTTTTAAACATGAATATGATCGTAATGAGAGTTAGAATCGATACTTAAACAATTTATTACTACATTTAATCAAGTGTTTGTCCTAAAATCTTGTACCGTTCCTTGCAGAATGTAACAGGTACACGATACTGTGTGGACAGACAAAATATAGAATAACAACAAAATATGTTCAGTAACTGACATCTGGCATGATTCATATGGAAAACTGTTAATAAGAAAGCTAATACTTGATGCCGACGTTTTGCTGTTTGTCGTTTTAAGTATGTCTCGATGGTGTCTCCTCATTGATTACGTAAATGTAAACTAGAGTCTTGACACAAGAGTTATTCGTCCTAAGAGAGAGAGAGAGAGAGAGAGAGAGAGAGAGAGAGAGAGAGAGAGAGAGAGAGAGAGAGAGAGAGAGAGAGAGAGAGAACAAAAGAAGGTGAAAAATGAAATAGGCTTCGTCTGGAATACATTTTGAATAACACATATAAGGGCAGCTATAATTCCTGAAGAGATCAAGAAAGTAGCTTCAAAGTTGATATAACCAAGAAAATGTCAGAAAATTGTAAGGAACGTATGCGAACGTCTAATATTTGGGAGTTCTTCAATGAGCAGAAGATAAAGCTTCCTGTAGTGGAGCAGTTTGTATACTGAAATTGGGTAAAAAGGCGTAAACATGTTTAACTTTAATCAAGGAAGTGAAAAGCTAACAAACCGCAAAGATGGTGTTGAGGCTAGGTGCTACTTAATCTGTGCATTTCTTTTGATCTTTTCTCCCTATGTATTTGTCTGAACGTACAGCTAACTTGCGTACGATGAATTGGACATACAAGTCACAATATTAATGACATTCAAAGTTTAATTCAAAATTTAATTAGCTTAAAAGAACGGTATCTTATGCCAGTCTTAGACCACCATAACCTGGTTCGAGTGTCTATTTTTTAGTGACGCTAAAATAAGAAAATATGGTCCTATAGCATTAGTAGCTACCAATATTGAACTTCTATTATAACTTGACAAAAACAATTTCTCGATGATCCCATGCACATGGAAAGAGTGTTAATTTCTTATAACACATGTAACACACACACACACACACACACACACACACACACACACACACACACACACACACACACACACACACATATATATATATATATATATATATATATATATATATATATATATATATATATATATATATATATATATATATATATATATATATATATATGCAATAATCTAACTACGAACAGTGCAAAACTACTTTACAGATTTACAGATAGCTCACATCTCTTCTCTTTCCGTGTGGCTTCGATTCTCGGCAAGACCAATGTGGGTATGTGATAAAGCTTGCATGCAGCTTCCCATGGGTCGTTAAAGTTTTTGGCTGGGATCCTCCCTTGAACCGCCTCCACCAAATGTAGTAACCACCATGTATAACCTGTCATGTTCTCGAAAATAGCAATGAACAATGAAAAACTAATGCTTGCATATTTATCTTAATTATCTTAACGAGTTCAAGACACTTGGTGAATACAGTACATTTAAACATTTAAAAGGATTGTTATTGGCCGTATTCTATATATATATATACAGACAAAGGTGGCAATTGTGAATATTGTAAATCATCGAAAGATAGCATGGTATACGTAAGTCAATATCCGTCTTAAGTTAATGAAAGAAACGTTGCATACATTTGGCAGTATAAATGCCACGTGATCGATCTGCACAGACTATACTGAATCTTTCGAACTTGTAAGTAATGGATCAATGCTCAGTCAATTAAATGCTTTAAAAGGAATGGTGATAACAAGGCGTAACCGTTTTTTGTTTTACATCAGATGAATAAATTTGTCCCAAATATATATTTTCTTTTTTGGATTAGTCAGTTTATATACTTCTCTGGAATAAAAAAAAAACTACAACAATACATAAACAGTAATAAAACATTAATATTTCTTACGCAAATGTAGAACAGCATTCTTAATAAGAAACACCAACAGACGTTTAACTAATGATTTATGTATTTCTTACTGCCCCATCTATCATTCCATCTAACTACAGTCCCTCGCTTTGACGGTATGTGTGTAACACTTTCTGTTGTAGAATTTTCTTGCTTTCGTCCGTCATACTGCTCTAAGTACATTATGTAATACAGCTGACGTATATGTGTCCTGATATTTGTAGTCAAGCGACAGTGATAACTTTCTAGTCTTTTTTGTACATTCCTGACAGTATACTGTTGCAGTGGTTTGATTGTTCTCCAACAACAGTTAACCAGATCAGAGACTAATAGCAAACTTTTCTCACACTACCTTTAAACGTGATGAAGACGAGATTACATTTCCCGTGATTCTTTATAGTCACTCAGATGTCTATGCTGTAATACATGGAAACTGACCAGATGCTAACGCTCGATCTAGTATATTTGTAGATGGCTCTCTTACTAAAGGACTGGATACGAAACTAATTCTTCAAAAGGGCTACTTTTCTCAATCTGCATTTACCAGTCATTTAGCGAAAAAAAAAATAATGAATAATATTCCTATAAAGTAAATTATATTCAAGTTATGCATGTAAACTTTATCAACGTCATTAAAACTGCATTACAATGTTCCCACTGGAGTATTCTAACAGTAGTCAAAATCAATGTTACAAACACGGCTTCATCCCCAAAGACCAAAACAGATCCCTATTTTCATTTCATTTGATATTCTATACCGTAACACTGAGTAAAAAACAACAAACTCCACCAAATTTGCTGGACAAAGTTATTGCAACAAAATCAGAATGATGTTTGAATGTTCCTTACACGTAGAAATTACCATTTATTTCGCCATGAAATATACATGAGCCGGTTTTGAAACCAACACTAATCTAACGAATAACTGGTTATAAGGAGAAACCAACAATAGTCCAAATAGTTATTTTGTGATATGTTTATTCCAGTTTTAACTAAAATCAAATTTAGTATTTCTCTTTTGCAAAGAGATTCCACGTACGTTTTTAACTTCAACCTATTTTTCTCCTAACGATATTACTATTAAATTAAATAGTTTTTTCTTCACGTGTCCAAATAAATTTACTCTAGTTTTTCTTTACAACTGACTGTATTTCAAACTAGCTATCACTAATTAAATTTATCTAAAGATACTAAATAGTTGTGTTATAAGCAAAACTAACATTATGGGACGTTAACATAGTCCATGTAATGCGAGCAGCTGATCTGTAAACATTCCCGTATGCCATATAAAGTGACGCAAACAGACAAAATATATGCTAACGAATTAGGCATTTGTTCTTACAGTATCAAAATGCATCCATGTCATTATTTACGTTTGAAAAAAAATTGAGGCGCATTTCTTCTATCAATTAGATATTTGCATTAAATAACAATTTTGTAAGCTATATCTTTGTTTGACATCTGTAATATGACGCTGTACACATAATCGTAAATATTGTTAACATAAGACTACAGTAAGTCAAACGAGTATGATAGAAAATCGAGCAAAATAAAACAAAACTGGCTGGGTATAGGTCTTTTGCAGAACTTGCGAACTCATTAAGTAAATTAGAACAGCCATAATGACCTATACTTTAGCAGCAGGGAGGGTGGACAGACTCTAATTGGTCTATCCTGGAATTGTCAAAATAAAACTTCCTACAAAAATGAAAATGTAAGGTCAATAACGCCAAACCGAAGCATCTAACCGACCAAGACTTCTCTAATTGGATTAGCTCATTTTGTTATTTTATTTGTTGACTTTTGTGTTTTTGATTATTATGGCGTGTTTGTTTATGTGCCGATCACACACTCGATGTCGTCACCCTCCCTGCTGATAATGTGGGTGTGGCTTAATTAAATCATTATTATATCAATAATGGAATCTCACACAGCTGAACTAGCTCGACAGCGACTACAGGCAATTAAGAAATATCTCCACGTCCATGATTTTGTCCTGCAACAACTACAAGTGCGTCAGGAGTCTCACGTGGAGTTTATGGAAGGTGCAAAACATTTATTTAAACCTGTTACGAAGGCTACCGAAGTAGTTACAAAAGCTACCAAAGGTCTCCTTCCCACGTTAGAGCAAACCGCTAAAGCAACTGGAAAAATAGCAGAACGAACTAAAAAAAAACAGAAAAGATTTTTTAAGAGAACTTCCAGGTAAAATAGCTGCTGCTCAACCAATGCAAGAAATACTTGAAGGTATTGACCAATTTCGTGCTGAAATAGGTGATAAAAAGGATAGCATACCAGAACAAGAACAAGAAACAGAACAAGAACAAGCAAGGGAGAAAACTGACCTTGGTGATAAATGTACCGAAAATAGCTTGACAGAAATCAATTACCTTTATATGCTGCCTTGAGTTTTGATGAAAGAAGAAGAATTTTGAAACCCGAGTTCGCTAATGATGCTGTAAGTCGTGAAGTCTGGTACAAATGGATATTTCGTATATACTACGGAGTTGATAAGGCTCGAAATAGTGATGTAAGATATATTGCATTTTCTAATGGAATAAATAAATATTTTTCATTGTTACAGCAACAACAACCACAACGACGACAACAAAACGGTCCAATAAACAAGTGAGGAAAAAGAAGAATGGCAAGAATCCCCTGGTGCTACTGGAAGTGGTCTTGGTACGGGTAACAGGGGAAGTGGTCTTATTACTCCATGTCCCAATAACGTCCTTGCCGACGTGGACAGATAATAAAGTTTGATTGGTGGAAAACGAGCTGGTAATAATTCCCCAGAAATCATTAATGAAGCAGCTGCTATTTGTCAGAGATTATTTACAGGAGGTATCATGGATATTAATGCTTATCGGTCCCTCTTCGATGAAATCGCCGATGATTACCACAGTAATTAAGGGTATACAATTAATCAGTGACAAGAAAATAAGATGATCATACACAACGCTCACCGTAGACAGATCATGGTCAGGGTGATAAATTCACGATTACCTACATATAAAGCGATCTACGGAGACGGACTCGGTGATGTTGTTCAGGGTCTATTCAGAAGGATAGCTCCAAAAGCAATACCGATTGCAAAGCAACTGGGGATGAATGCTAATGACGTTGTTCGTGAAAAAGGTATTTGTGCTGTTGGCGATGTTACCAGTAAAGCATTTTCATCAATCAAGGATAGACTAGCACGATTAATACGACGAAAACCTCATCCAGTAAAACCTCAGCCAGTAAAATTACCCAGCACAGAAGTTATGCCTGAAAATGTTAGTAAAATAATCAATCAAGCTGCAAATCAAAAACTAGAAAAAAATATATATAACTGCGAGTCTGATAACAGGAAGTGGTCTTCGTGTTAGACGATAACAAATATAATAAAATGTTCAAGCGTGTATCTGATCCCGCACTCGACATGGACGTACCAATTCTCAAAGATGAATCGATACGTGATTATCAGTATTATTCTTATGATGCACGACAGCCAGATCAGCGTGGAAGAATCGAATTACAAGTTCAGGATACAAACAGATATTTCTTACCCGCTGAGGCATTTACTGAAGTAGAAGGTGAAATTTTAAGAACAGATGATACTGAATATGGAGGTGATGTTAGGGTTGGTTTTGTTAATAATGGCATCATGGCGTTGTTCGACAGCGTCATATACATGATTGACGGAAGAAATATTGAATCAATTCAGAAAGATGTCGACATTGCCACGACGATACTTGGCCTTGCAAGATACAGCGATGATTATTCAAGATCAGCTGGTCCGTCAATGATGTTTGTAAAGGATACTTCTGACCACCCAGACAACAGACAGTATAATATAAGACGACCAAGAAACAACGCCGACAGCGCTGACGCTGATGTGTGGCCCGTGATTCATAGTGCTAATCCAGAATTCAACTTAGGATTCACATCACTTCGATCAATGCTGAAAGGTGGAAGAAGAACATTTTCGTGTGCAATTCCAATATCACATATTTCTGAATTTTGCAGAAATGCTAGAAAGGTCATTTTCGGGGCCAAGCATAAAGTTGTACTCGTACGAAAGGCTACCTACGATGATGCAATCTGGCGCCCTGTCGGTGATGCTGGCAAAGTAATACTGACAAAACGTTCATTGTGGATTCCAACAATGACTCCATCACTCCCTGAAGAACAACGGCTATTCTCTTTTATGGAGAGCGGCGGCAAATCAACATTATCATTGTTGACAATGACCACAGATAGTGTTCAAAGTAACATTAATGGTTTATGCACACGGTAGATAGCATCACAGCAAGGTGTTTCTGCGCCGCGATTAATATTTGTTGCTTTCCAAGATGCTGCGCGAGTAATCTCACAAACACAAAGTACAATGATATTTGACAAACTTGGTGTTACTGAAGTTTCACTGAGGATAAATGGACATCAAGAACCAGCTGAGGATATATTATAAAATTTTGAAATTAATCATGTTGCACGTTCATATCATCGTTTGATGACATTCATGGGACGTGATCAAAATATTGATTCTGGTCTACAAATATCACAGCTAGATTTGAAACGCAGTATCCTATCTATTATTTCTCACTGGAACATTTGGATTTAGTTAGACAATCTGTCGCTGATAAACACGTTCGAGCTCTTGTGGCAAGAGGGGCTATTACTGATTACAGAGCAATCGCTGTTATATTCTCAGATAAAAAAATGTTGCTTGAAGGTGTTGGTGGACGAATGAGAGTCATTGATGCCCCAGTAGAAAACATGTAATTAAATTACTCATGATATTATAATGTCATATTACCATGTTAGTGTTACTCTGACTCCAGGTCAGATTAAAGAGCTACAATCAGTATCAAAAAAGAATTCGGGAATGAAAATATTACTGAAACGAGGACAGATCTCATGTGGTCCAAATAAACTATCACTGACTGAACGTCAACTCAGGCACTTCAATGACGCCAAACGGTCAAAGACCGGCGTACTATTTGACTTGTCTGCTGGTGCCATTAGCGACATTGCCAAGACGGGTGGTATATTTCCACTTCTCGCAGCTATACCAGCGTTGATAGCGCCTGCAGCTCCAGCTTTAGCAAAAGCAGCTGCACTTGGTGCTGTTTGAACTGCAGCAGGGATGACATTAAAGAAAGCAACAGGACAAGGAATAAAAACTTCCAAAAAAAAGGGAAAGGTCTAAGACTGCCAGAAACCCCTCGTTCATGGTACAGAAAAGGTCTAAGACTTCCCGGGACACATCGTTGATACTTCCAATGTCCAGTTTTGATTTACTTGATGCTGCTGAGCGATTAAATATCAAAACCTTCAGAGGTGTTTTGATGCGTGAATAATTACCAAAACAACCAAATCGTGTTGAGACCGGTATCATTAATCTCGATAGAATGTCTGGTCCAGGTACTCATTGGGATGAATACGCGGTTGATCCACTTGAAATTCTTTATTTCGATTCGTATGGACTGGCACCACCAAAGGAATTTTTAAAATATGTCAACAGCGATAAAATCGCTGTGCAAAACACTCCCATATGGTATTCAACATTACCAACACAGACAATAACTGATCCGCCAATATGCGGCCGTGAAGTACTCGCTGTACTCGATGCTATTTCAAGATCTTCCGATGAACCTCATAAAGTTGTACATACGTGCACGAGTTCTGTATTAAATAATCACTATGCACATAATGGTTGATATTTATGGAAGATCCTCTATCAAAGACAAGAAAAAAAGATGATAATGAGTTATTGAAGTGCGCTACTAGAGATGATCTTGCTGATGTTATGAACCTCTCTGGAGTTGACCGGGATGAAGTTGTTATTTTTCAGAAGAAGTATGGTGTTTTAAAGACGAGTAATATTAAGTGGATCGACATAATTCGATGAGTTCTCGGTGCTACCACGGATAATATTCCAGCATTTACTGACGGCGGTAGAATCAGAGACTCAAATGTATCAATCGCAACTATTAGAAATGAAATTACAAAAAGTGTTGCTGATTGTTTACGATCCACCGGTAATATAATGACAGGTAACCTCAACATTAATGGAAATAAAATCGTTGTTTTAAGAGAACGAACAAGTGATGAAGATGCCGCAACAAAGAAATTTGTAGATGATAAGATACTATGATCGATGACAAATTAACCACACTGCGATCTGAATATGACGTTCAATAATTATGTTTTTAAATACTCGTAGAAACTTTCAGCGAGTGAATAAAACAGCCGAGGATTTCTTTGGGTATCCAATGGTTGTTGACATAAAACTCTGACATTAATACAAAACTAGGAGATATTGTCAGTGGAATTCCTGATATCGTCAACAAAATTAATCTGATTAAATATCCTCACAAGCAGATGATCAACGTGTTATACACAGAATCATCAGGATCGTCAACATGGTCACATCAAAATAACACTGTCAAACATACCGCGGAAGTCACTGGTGTGTATAGGCTGTCCGTGTTCAGAGCTGCAAAATTTAGGATATTTACCACATTTCCATGGCGCCATTCAACCAATAATTTTTCTGGAACCGTGTCTATTGTGTTAAATCAAGCGGTCGAAGACCACGTTTATACTGGGACCATCTGATAAAAAATTAACCGCAGAGTCTTACTGGTGGTGTCTGGAATTTGTCGCTGAAACACCTCAATTGATTACTTAATACTTTAGAGTATATGATTTCACAAACGTCAGATCTTAATTTTGCAAACAAATACAGATACGAGCAAGTGTATTTGTTACAGACGCAACTGAAAAATATCATAGACAAGTACACAGTAAAAATAAAAAAATACCGTAGACGTGTCGTTGTTACTGACATAATTGTATATTCTGCATCTGCCGTAGTCGGTGAAACAGCAACTATAATCGGATCATTATCAGCCACATACATAATAGCACCAGTAATAAGAATTGGTGTTCCAGTTATAACCGGTGTTGCTGATATTCTTAATATAATTGCAAATGAGATATCTACGTGCACCGCTGATAATTTACATGAATATCAAATGTTACTATCAGCGGCAACACACGCACATGCCAAATTATCATCGCTGATATCGTTAGGGCTCAATGATGGAATAATATCAGATCAGGAATTCGCAGAAATGATTAAGGTTTACCAGACACCTCCGGTTTGGTAACTGGAAACCAAACCACCTTGTTGGAAATAAAGACAGTCACCTTAATTTAAATCCTGATCTAAAATCAGGAAGCAAATAATAATAATGACTACGCCACAAGAACTCCTCCAATAAATTGTCACTAAAGCAACGCCACCAACAACCACGATGATATCAACTAACTCAATTAATCCTGAATTCGACATTATCTTTCCAGCGGCAATTCCAGCAAAAGAAATAGAATTAGCACAATTGCGAGTATATCAGAGCTGGCCAAATATTAGATCAAAATCATTCGGCGGTTTATCCGCAAATAACTCATTAGTGTTTTCTAATAAAAATAAATCTGATGAAACTCCAGATTGGCAAGTTGTTGGTACTCCTAACAAATTATCAAATCGAACAGATCAATTATGAGTTCCAGCGCAGAATTAAATCTATAACAGGAAAAGAATCCAAAATCACGTTTACGGTTCATGAACCAACATTATCAGCTGCGATAGAAATATCAACACCCAA
>JAECUM010043152.1:0-25796 GCA_016617855.1 Megalonaias nervosa
TACTACCACTGGACCTATTGATTGGCTACAACTTTCCGTTCCAAATTATTCCGATTAACAGCCAAAAGGAATGGTTGTATTGGTCAAACTATTATGGCATGTTGAAGAAACTACATGTATTTCATTTGACACGTAAAATCGTCGTTTGCAATCCCAATTACTACCTTGTTGTTACCTATTTACTTTTGATATAATCTTCAATGTTATTAATTCATTGTAGGTTTTCAAAACAATTCTGTAATCTTCTAAATCTGTTCCGTCATAGACGGCTAAGGTTTAAAAAAAATCTTCCCTTGCTACCTTCTTCAATAAATTCAATAGCTCGTGTGTTTGATTTGTTACAAACCATAATCAATAAAGACACTCAGGAAACCATCCCCGCTGAGATGTTATCGTCAAATGTTAAAGTCTGTAATGTTTAAGTACTTAAATACGTGTCATTTCATTCCTGCAGGTATAGGGGAGTGGAATTAAAAACCAAAGAAACAAATTTCTATTAATTTAAAATTCTACCAGCATCAAAAGCATCAAGCTGGAGTATCTCTACTCACTCACTCTCTGTTTGTATGGCCTTTAAAAAAAAAACGAAATACAAGCATGTTTTCTCGTTGCGTCTTGTACGACAGAGAGATACATGTATGGATACACACATACTTGCAGGCTTACAACTTCCACTTATTAGCCTCCACACCATACCTTTATAGGACCATTATCAGATCTATGCGTGTATTCCAAAACGTAAACCGTGTTTTAATTATAATAGTACGCTTTTATATCATCTGTCTTACAAGCCCGTTTACTACTAACTTAATCTGAACGGATGACACAGTTTAGTAACGTTATGCCTCTGAGAAAACATATTAGTTGTAGCTTTTTATCCTGTATTGACTGAATCTTGTGTCAGATCCGAATTCGGCCCGTTGTGACCATTTGGCTGTATCTGAAATTTTCACGCACATTTTATTCTTCTTTTGTCCTTTTGGAATATTTTAACAAGCAGATTCTACAATAGTCAAGCAATTTGGTTTAAAAAGTCTGTCATTATATCTGAACCGTTCCTGACATTGCATTTACTTTTAACTTTATTGGTCATAGTGATTAGATGTTTGAAGACTCTTTAACTCGAACAGTGTAACAAGGGTTCAAGTCTTTCCTGAAATTGTTGAAATTTACCTTGATTTGTGTTGTGCTTCCCTAACAATATTCATTGTAGTAGTATGAACACTGCTGAAGGGATCAACCTACAGAACATACATGTCAATCCACCTAAAGCAGACGTTTGACACTTCCCTGACTCTGTGTTAGTCTATTTCGATTCAGAATGCTTAGCTATTCACACGGCAACCTAAAGGGTTGAACGTGTAAACATGCAAGTTCGTGTAGTCATTATTACATCAAAACACATTGGCTATAATTATATTTCACGTGCGACTAGACCATACGAATAGAGACTGGTAATCCGTAATACTGTGACATAATCCTGTTTGCGTAGTTTCAAAATTTTAATATGTTTATCTGAATTGTTTACGTTTGTGTACTTCATCTCTTTAAATAGCTGCATTTAAATAGGATACCATCTCGACATTATTGACCCAAGAACAAAGAGCTTTTGTATATCATCCACCAGTAATTATTCAGAGTAAAGTTGTAGTGGCGTGTGAAAATAAGCCAGGTAAGTTTAATAATTCAGCCTGCAAATAGGTAATCAACACAGGTATCCCAATGCATTGCTGACGGAGACGCAGTGATCCATATAAACTCGACTAGTTTGGAATCATCTGGTTGGCCTCCTGGTCCCTCCCCCCCCCCCCAACAAGATGAAATTATCATTTATGGTATTGGAACTTTTTTAATATTGTGGTAATGGGTATCGTGCTAGATAAATCGGGAGTATATTTGTCATATAAGTGCACCCTTGTCTCCATCAAATACAACTGCGAGATTAATTGCATCCAGCTGCAAGTCGAAATGGGCAATGTTTCTGATTTATTACTGATGTCTGATGTCTTTGAATATATATATATATATATATATATATATATATATATATATATATATATATATATATGTGTGTGTGTGTGTGTGTGTGTGTGTGTGTGTGTGTGTGAAGTGTATTACGTTGTATCTACCGAGTCCATGTTTTCTTTAATGAGCACACTCTCTAGAAACTACTTTCTTCAGATGAATAATCGCTTACAGGCATCGCTCATCAAAACTCATAGCTATGACTACCTTCCTATTTGACTAAATACTAGTTGTGTTGCTCTATTGTACGGTTACCTTTTCATTTGACTAATTTTGATTGTGTTTTCTATGTTGTTATTACTGTTATGCATATTTAAATTAATTATTTGTCTGTTAGTTTTAAATTGTTTTATTTCATTACATGTTATTGTAATGTAACATTGTTTACTGGACTTGACCTTGTCCAAAATTGAGTTCATTTCTGGTCATTAGATTATTCTAAAAGGTTATTTTCCATTAGGTAATGGTTGTTTTTAGAAAATGCTAATTGTGACCTTGAGGTCAAGCAGAGAACTATATTATCTTGTGACTGTGAGGATTTTTTACCAGTCGTGCTTTAACTTTAGCACTTTAAGATGTATTATGTTGTGACCAGTTTGGGCTGAATTTAATTTTCTTCAAATTATTGAATTCAAGTGATTATTTTCTCTGGAAATACAAAAGTGTTCTGATAAAATTTCTTGGATAAAGACGTTCACTGGAAATTATACTGAATTCAAACCTGGAATAATATTTCTGTGATTCAACAAGAGACTGTTGACACATCAGCACTACGCAGACCATAACAGGCACGTCACCGCCTTCAATTTTGGATCTCTTCGGGACTTGAACTGAGTTTTATTCAGGACTTTTTATTACTAGGACTTGTGTCTTTAATTCTTTGATTATTTTTGGATTTAATTCGCAACACCGTAAGTTCTTTTTTCTCATTTTTCACATTGTATTCTAGGGAAATAAATTATTTGTTAAATTTTACAAAGCTTGTTGTCTTCACTCTTTTCTGTTACTTATTCTAAGAGCATAGACTCGTTACTTATTCTAAGAGCATAGACTCGTAACATTACGTTCTTATTTGACTTCTATTAGTTGTGCTTTTCCATGTTATGATTACTTTCTTATGCGCTAATATTTGTTGTGCTATTCTAATATAACTACAACCGCTTCGGTGGCCTAGTGGTTAGAGCGTCCACATCGGATGCGTCAGATCGCGGGTTCGAACCCCTGCCGAGTCATACCAAAGACCTATAAAAATGGTACTAACAACTGCCTCGCCTCGCGCTCAGCATTAAGAGGATATTGTTGGGACTGGTCGGCCTGGTGTCAGGATAATGTTACTGGGTGGGACATGATGCCACACGTCTTCGGCATGATGCTCCAGTGCTAGACATCACTGTAAATTGTCACACTGCAGACATCGTAGCGATATGACTTAAAAATTGTTAAAGCTACGTTAAAAATCCCAAACACACACTAATATGACTACATCTTTATTTGACTATTATTAATTGCCTTTTCCTGTCTGATGACAATCTTCTTGACGAATATCTCTTGACTTTTCTATGTTATGTCTACCTTCCTAATTGACTAATATAAGCTGATATTAACACTTGTCCCATAACGTGAAATTACAGATTATCTTTCTTAAAACCTTGTTGCATTTGTATTCTACATTACCGTATTCACAAAGAGTTCTAATCGTAATCAAGACAAGGAGCTGACCTTTAATAATTTTATATCAGTATGTTTTATGGTAGATGATCCAGGGCTTTTTTAGGAAAGGCTTTAAAAGCAAAGAATGAATAGGATATATTTTACAAATCAGACAATGTAAATCATGGGCTGATGCATATTTTCATGCAAACTGCGTGATGTTATATTCCGAAAGAAAGTTTGTGGCTTTTCTCGTTCTTACTGAAGTTATATTTTAATTATTTAATAGCATCAATTACTTTTTAGCTTTAAAATTAATTTTATGATACCAAACGTAAATGACACAACCTGCAATCATTTGTTGAAAAGTTTACTTATGCATCAATATTATTATTATTATTCTTGCTGTTATTACTAGTAGTATTGGTTGGAGCTGTTGTAGTACCCCGTATCTCTTAACTATATCTCCAGTTTAGTCCATCTCTGCCAAGTATTTTTAAAAATATTGTCATATCATCCTTCTTAAGTTATTCTCACAAATGTCCTTTGTTGCTGACAAAAGTTTATATCTAATGTAGGTTGCCTCGTCTGTGACTATATTTACAACAATGTGATCACTGGATTTATATCGAACTAGAAAAGAAGATGAAATGAATAACATATACATTTGGATCTTATAGTTCATTGTTTTATGAGTCAACATAAGTTTCCAGGACCAATTTGGATTTATCTTAATTTTGTGGTCAATAATTAAATATTTGTGGCACATAAGGTCAATGTTCACAGCATTCCATATCGAAACAATCCATACAGTAATGAGAAAACAGACGCTTGACATAATCGGTCTTGTATTTCTTGGAAATACAACAGCACTTTAACTATATCGTTTATGATTTTCCCTACTAGTTTCAAACTATATTTCCTAGATAGTCCATGTTTATATCATACGTAAATGCCATCAGACTTTTGTCTTATAACCGCGAATCAACGACAGAACTGTTAGATCAACTCTTCGAGTAAAACTGCATTCTATTTATACAAAAATAGGATTCCAGGGTCGTTAAAAACTAGGACTTAGAATAATCCTATAGTTCATGGTTTTGCGGACGGCTCACTTCTATTTGGTTTCGATACATTGAACCTTAGAACCGATTATCAAGCTAAAGGAAATCCTCTTTCAAATTGTATGTCGTTTACAACCTTTAATGTATGCCTTTGATGCAACGGTTAATCAATCATATTATGATTCGCTCACTGAAGAGGAACCAGAAAAATGGTTATGATACAAAACACATTTTTTGAATATTTCTAACAGGGTGTAAGACGATAAAATGTCAGGATAAAACTGACAATGAATTTTAATGATGCTTAGATAGAATTGTATTTATTAGTTAATATAGAAAAAAATAAACCTTTTCAAGGAACTACTGCACTAATTTAATCCCTAACATATTATTAATTTAGATCAAATAAGCCTTTTCTAGGTAATTATTACACAAAATTAACTTCTTTCACATTAGCTAATTTAGATTAAATAAGCCTTTTCTAGATATTAATACCCTAGTTTAATTCCCTTTATAGATCCTTCAATTTTCTATCATAAATTAAAATAAAGCGCATTACTTATTAATCCAACTGCACATTTGAGTGTTTTGCTGGTTCTAGTACGAACAGATGATATTACGAATCAGCAAAACTAATGCTGCATTATTTTAAATTTTACTTTATTAATGCATTTAAATGAGATGACTCAAACGCTAGTGCAGGTAACAGTACAAATAATCTCTAGATAAATACATCTGGAGAAAGCACATCACTTGTGTGCAACTAAAGATAAATAATCTGGCTTTGAGATCCATGAGGAATATCTGGCAATTTAAAAATTCACGCTTAGGATTGCCACACACGCTCTGAAGTTCAAATGAGTGTATTAAACTCAGTTGTGTAATGACTTGTAAGTTTTACAGCTGTTACGACTTTATGCTCTTATATTAAGTAACATAATAAACAAAACCAACAAGTTTAGTAACAATCAACAAATAATTTATTTGCTTAGAATACAAAGTGAAAATCTAAAATGAACTTACATTATTATGAATTAAATCCTGAATGATTCCAAAAGTTCTATCACAAGTCCAAAAGTGTACAGTGTTCTGAATATATTCCAGCATTGAATGTCCTGATTTGTCAGAAAACTTGAATGTGCTAATTTGTCAATAATAGTGATGTATCACAATGATATAATTCAGAATGACCTCGAATGAATTCACAGTAATTCCAAATTAGTGATTTAGTCCAAAAGTCATTGAGCTCTTTTGTAATTAAAATGAGTAATCAAATTATAATTGAAGATAATTAAAAGACTCATTATAGTACACAGATGTAAATGTAAGAATACATAAGTCTGATGTAAACAACTTTTATATAAAAAAATAATAAGAGTGCCAGGATGAGGGGGTCAAACGTAAACAAGGTCAAGTCTTTTACTTAAAGTTTAGTAAATAACATGACAATATTCAGGTAGACCAATAATTCCCAAGGGGGAAAACCAAAGTCCTGAACTCAAATTCAAATTTACAAAAATTACCTTAAAGGTTAGTCTACAATCATGAACGAAATTTAGCTATATATTATGTTGTTTTACGAAATGATCATTACAATCTACATCCATAGACCATGGGCAATTTACTTATACATAACAGAAGATATTTTACACTGTTGATGACGGTGCAGTTTAAACTTTGATTCCTTCAGAGCCGGGAATATGGTATATTCCCTAAATTAACCAGACTACACAATCCTAATTATATTCATTATCATATCTCTCTGTGTCATCTTGAATTAATAAATCAACTTATTTTCATCTAAAAACGTCGAGACATTGTTTATGTCGCAATAGGACAAGCCTAATTTCAGGTACCAAAACATAGGCAATGCTCTGAGATAAAGAAGACGTTCGAAAAGAAGTAAACTGTGACGTTGTATATGGTTGGGGTGGGGTGCCCCCAATGTTTTATTTAAACTATTATAGAAGTCCCACCCAAGGTCTGTTTTGTTGGAAGCGTCCATTCGACAATTTCGCCTGCGCGAGATACGCAAGGGGTTGGTGGTCGGTCTCCAATATGAACTTCCTCCCGTATTAAGTACCGTTCGAACCGTGATATCCCGAACACGATTCCGAGGCATTTCCTCTCCGATACGGAGTAGCTCTTCTCAGCAGCAGACAGTTTCCGACTGCCGTACGCGACGGGAAAAATCGTCTCCTCGTGCTCTTGCAGTAGTACTGCTCCCAGGCCAGTATCACACATGTCAGTACGGAGCACGAAGACTTTGGACAGATCCGGTAGACAGACAACAGCGTGGGATGTCAACCTAACATTCAGCGTTAGGAATGAGCACTCACATGGATCCGTCCAAATAACTTTACTCGGGGCCCGTTTGCTGGTAAGGTCAGACAAAGGCCCCGCAACTGCATTGAAATTGGTCACATACCTCCGATAATACCCGGCCATTCCCAGGAATGACCTTACCTCAGTTTTCGTGGTGGGGCGTGCGGCATTTCCCAGCTGCTTCACCTTCGACTTCTCTGTGAACTGCGTTCCTTGACTTAGTGTGTGTCCCGAATAGTCCAACGTCCGGAACCCTATGTGACATTTGGAAGGGCGAGCCGTCAATCCCGCTTGACGTAGCCGTTCCAAAACGTCAGCTAGCAGAGTGAGGTGCTCACCCTACGTCTCTGTGGATAGCAAGAGATCATCCATATCGCGCAAGGGTCCCAACAACCTCCGCATCATTCTAGTGAAGATGCTGGGCGCATTGTGGACTCCGAACGGCATGACTAACCATTGGTAGGTCCCGTCGGGAGTAGCAAAATCGAGCTTTGCCATATCCTCCTCCCTTACAGGAATTTCCCAATAGCCATTGGACAAATCCAACGTCGAAAAATATTTCGCTTTCGAGACAGAAGCGAAAATATATTCTGGGTCAGGTAGCATTTCGACTTGAAATTTCGCCACCTGAGTCAGCTTCCGGTAGTCTACACAAAACCGATGCGTGCCATCCTTCTTCTGCACTAAGACTACAGGAGAACTGTACGGCGAATCAGCGGGTGCTATTACTCCCAGAGCAATCATCTGCTCGATCTCTTCTCTTACCACTTGTCCTTTTGCGTGGGGCAAAGGGTAGGGTTTCCGCTGGACTTACCGGTCGTCCACCAACTTTAACCCGAACTCGACAAGCGACGTTACCCCGCCAGCAATGTTCTATATCTTTTCGCTGCTCCGCAGTCACCATGTGGTCACACTCCACGTCCGAAGGTGTATCGGCCCTCGTTAATGGACAGCTAGGGACGGTGTTTGCACCTTCCGTGTCGCCTTCGGTGTCCTCGGTGACTATCATGGCGACAACAAACTCGCTGGCGGTCTCTCTTTCTCGGTATCTCTTAAGGAGATTAGCATGGTAGAGCTTCTCCTTAGTCGATATCAGTATCCGATAGGTTTGATCCCCCACCTTCCCAGTTACGACGTAATGCCCCCGCCAAGAAACGTGAAGCTTGTTGTGTTTTGGGGGCAACAACAACAACAACTACTTCATACTGGCGTGGTTTTGCGCACTTGTTGTAATACTTCGCCTGACGCGACTTCGCTTGCTTGAAGTTTTCCTGTGCGAGGGTACAAACTTCTTCCAGTTTGTTTCGCAAATCTGCGACGTACTGATAGGTAGTACGTACCTATTCGACAGCGTGATCGTCCGTCCACGGTGTAGTCGTGAGGTGCTTAATCGACATCAGTCGGTTCACCACTCCCATCACGCTACTCATGAATTGTGTCCCTTGATCGGCCAGAATCTCGTCGGGCACTCCGACTCTTAACTAAATCCCAAACAGATAAGGGGTTTACTACCCAAGGGACGGGTCGGTGATCTGTTTTCGGTGCGATTCTCTGACACTTGTCACAGGAGAGAAAGAACCGCTTAACATCTCCATGGAGACCTGGTCAGTAGAATCCCTTGACAAGACGATCATGTGTCTTGGCAATTCCCATGTGTCCTCCCATGAGACTTTCATGCGCGAGTTTCAACACTTCACCTCGCTTCTTCTTTGGCACGACGACTTGCTTGAAGTGCTCGTATCCTTTCCTGGCATGGCGATGCAAGATTCCATTCTTGTATACGAACTTCACCGCGTCATTCGGAGTTTCTTTCTCCGTTCCTTCTGCAGCGTATTTACGCAATTTTGTCAGAGTTACATATTCCTGTGGCAGCTTCCTCAACTTGGCCGGAAGTACGTTACTGACCAGTGTTGACGTAACTTCCATATGCGTCGGTTTCCTCTGCCGACTCTTGGACCTGATTTCCACAGCACTCACCGTCGTCGGTGTGCAGGTTTCGGAGTTCGGTTGCGGTAACACATAACGACATCCCAATATGACGTCATGTGATAGCCCATCCAAGCACGCAGCTTCAATTTTCCCCTTCACGTACGGTGAATCGAGGTCAATAACAGCCACTGGCAACGAGTCACGCGCGCTGTGCGCGTACTGGAACTCAATTACCTCTCCCTGCGTAGTCCTCAGGCTTCACGTATTTCTTGTCGACAAGGGCGGGAACGCTACACCCAGTGACATACAAGAGGGTGACACCTTCTCCATTGACAGTTGCAGACGCGAGGTTTGCTGGTTTACAGCTTGTCTCCGTCTCGTATTTCTTCCTAGCGATGGCATTCATCTGGGTCTGCCTGCCCTTGGGGCAGTCCCTTGCCAAATGCCCCTGGCGCTTGCAGTTGTAACACGACGGTGGCTTTCGCCGTCCTGCAAGGTCCGCTTTCGTGGGTGAGACCTGTCCGGGTCTATGGGTGGTATCCTTACCTGTCGATCTCCCTCCAACCTTCCCGTCGCCGTGACGGTTACGGACAGCCGGCTCTAACTCAACCACACGGCGCGACTGAGTGGGTCGGGGTCGGTCCGACCCCCGGAACCTCCACTCTTCGAGTGTGCCTGCTCGTATCTCTCCGCCATGCTGGCCATTTCTTTGAGAGTCCTGTGCTCTCTCTCCGCTAGGAATACTTTCAACTCGCGACGATAAGAACTCAGGACATGCTCCTTGAGTATAACCTCGCGTAACCCGTCGTACGATCGTTCGACTTCTGCCATCTTTATCCACTTCTCGAATAACCCTCGAACACGGGTGTGGAATTGAGAGTGGGTTTCCGTTGTCTTTTTCGTCGACGCCCGAAAAAGTTTACGGTTAATGTCCGCGGTCAGCCGATAATGGCAACGAACGGCCTTCTTGAGCACGTTGTAGTCGTCAGCTTCTTCTGCGGGTAAGTTATGGTACACTTCGCGAGCTGGACGTTACAAAAAGACCAAGACGTTAATCGAACAATGTTGCTCGGGAATTTTATGAACGCACGCGAGTTTCCTAAATTCCACGGGGAAATCGTCAATGGATTCTTGTTTGTCGTTGAATCGCGGCATACTTATATGTATCATTCTGTGGTCGATAATCGTTCGTATGCTTCCTCCAGAACTTCTACCCTTAATTTCTCCATTTCGAGAGCGTGAGCGAGCTCTCTTTCTTTCGCGGTCGCTGATATCCTGGCCAGCTCCATCTCCTTCTGTGTCTCTCTGTCCGCTGATATCTTGGACAGCTCAGTCTGTGCCTCTCCGCTGATTTTTCGGTCCTCCATTCTTTGATTCTCTCCTCTATGAACGCTGCTAGGTGATCACCATCGTACCCTAGATCTTCCGTGCCCATGGCGCGATACTCTTTAATCATCTGTCTTTCTGTAGCCATTTTATGATGATATTAACAGCAAGTGATTCATTGTCTCGACTTACTAAACAATTGACAGATGTTACAAATTCCTAACCCAATATTTAACTGTTGACAAAAACTAACTTCGCTCGGGTAAGATATTTTGCCCGATATTTGTTTCACAATTACTGCAAGTAACTGAAATCTACCAAACATGAAAATATCAAAATACAACATACACAAGTTGGAAATCATAAAAATTCAAAATACACAGGATGGAAAATATCTCACAACTGTTCACTAATACTTCCTAATAACTAATACTTTAGGTCGTAAAGATAATATTTATGTCTAATTCAGATCCCGGACAATGCCGCCACTGTGACATTTTATATGGTTTGTATGGGGTGCTCCCAATGTTTTATTTAAACTATTATTGAAGTACAAAAAAGGTTGAAAAGTCAATGAATAACAATTTAATAACAATTCAATAATCAAATGACTCAAATTTCCAATTACACTCCTTCCTCTCAACCCTTTAATAAGCTTATTTCATCACTTGATTAGCAGTGTGAGATTGATTTCCACCTGTCATTGTATTTCTACTCATCTTCTGTACCCTTTCTCTCTCCTATTTCTCCCTATTCCTTCTCCTCTTCCTCCTCAACTTTTCTCCAAATTCCTTCTCCTCCTCTTCCTCCTCCTCCTCGACTTTCTCTAGACTCTCCTCCACTTTCTCTCCCACGACTACTCTTCTGTCGACTTCGACTGTCCCTACTACAGTCTCAACTCCGTCTCCAACTCTTGAAGACTTGGGACCCAATGGAACCCGAAGTTCTGTGTCCCCTAAAAAGCTTCCTGTGAAAACACAAGGACGGTACAATCTATTCCTTAGCCTTCTCATCTCACACTACACACAGCCTATCATCAGATAACGGCTATTAAATTTATTCGGTCAGGCATTCGTTCACATCGAGATACCCATACGTTCTTGTATAGTAAAACAAACGTCATACTACAGCACGGTATCAATTACTTCTTATACATACATCAATAAATTCCGTCACATCAGTACATATTCCTAATCCCGTTATACTAAACAATATCACAGTAATCAGACGCATTTCTTTACCTTACAGCTCATACAAAGTAACCAAATATTCAAATATCCATGCTCTGATATATGCATACGTCCATAGTAACTAATCTTATATACTTCAACCATGTTTCCAGATTCACAATTCAAGTAGGTGTAAATTCTAACATAACTCATTAATAAATGCACTAGTTTACTACGAAGTAACCTAATAGCGAATTAAAAAATTAATTCTGACAACATGCTAACAATCTATATAATTCGGCCTCGCATCTAATAATTCTCTATGTAGGCTCAAGCCCATTCCTCAAATATGCATGCATATGAAACACTACAAAGGTAATTCTATATACTAAACGATCTTAGTAATTAAGTATACATACTACAAATAATTACAATTATGATGCCCTAATATTCTGCAAAAATCGAGCAAATAACTTACTGACCTTTTCGAAGCTTTGTCTTTCCTTAGAATCTACCTCTAAGTTTTGCGGTCAAATTACAAGTGGCTTCTTCTCTCGGTGTAAACGCTATTGCTCTGCAATCCTTCCAGGCGAATACTAAATTTTCTATTACGAGTTCGGAAAGTATCATTCGGGTCTGAATTGTAATCATCTCATTTTCGACTGGATATCGCTGTGAACCGATCCAATCAAACTTAGCGGACAATGTCCCTCTCGCTGTCTGTCAACGTGGAGACGGATAAAAATACGCCCCGTTCACCCCGCGACTTCCTTTTGATCCTAAACTAACCTTTCAACACATAGGTATGATAACGGCAAGCCTTTGTTAAGTCGTGCGATCTATCGCCTTGAAGATTCAAGTTTCCGTTCTTTGGCTGGTCAAGCTAACCTTGCGTAAGAGTTCAACACTAACCCCACGGAAATCTTTGGACATTAAACACAAGGCCGCTGTAATATTCCCAAGACAGGTAGATTACAGCTTATACATGACTTTATAGCTGGCTCTTAGCAAACGTGACATCAATGATTTAATATGTGATGCAGAATGCATGGAGTTTAGATACAGGAGTTCCTTTCTTTACAATATTCTCTATATCGTGCTATTTTAGGAAAGGATTTCAGTACGAATTCGATCTTTCGATATATGTAACATGTTCTGGCATTTGTGTGTGTGCTGATTTCGCTCTGTTCTGAACGAGACGTCTATGCTTACAAAAGACTCAAGTGAAATGTAAGCATACTTGGGAGGGAAATTGTATTGACTCCAAAAACTTAATGAATGTGCCATAATTGTGTGCTGAAGTATTACAGTATTTTGTAAACAAAGGATCTCAAATGGGTAATGATTTAATATTGAATTTATGAAACAAGTTGAATAATGTCCAGCTTTTGAGAGCCTTGGCTCTCAAAAGCTGGACATTATTTAACGAGTTTCATAAATTTAATATTAAATCATTACCCATTTGAGATTCTTTTTATCACATAGTTTTTATTTCAGTGGAAATTAATTAGATAGAAAGAAGAACGAATAATTTCGTTCATTCTGACAGACTGCGAACCTTTCATTTGTTGTGCATAAAATATAGTCCCACACAAAGTTGAACTAGTAAAAGTAGATTGTACTTTTTTACAAGTATAAATCAAAGATAAAGCTTCCATCCGAAGAAACAGAACATTTTATAACGACAAAATCATTTTTCAAAACAGAATGATCAATGGGATGTGATGCCACATTGTTTGATACGGTACACAGTAGGCCTAGAGTACATGTTTACCCTAAAATGTCACTTTCAGAACTAAACATTACATTGTTGCGATTTTCGTGTGAAATAGGATTACTGGATGCAAAAATTCCCACACTTACTACAATGCATTTGTGACCGGATATTTGCAGCATTTGATTTGGAACAATAGACTGAACAGAAGACGTATACTAATTTTTTTTTTAGTCGGATTTGCATCCCATATATACTGCGTAAAGGTGCTGTGGTTGGATAAAGTTCTGTCAGTTAGGAGACCCATTTATGTCCAGATTCTTCTGTGAACAGAGGTGAGTTTATTTACTTCTGTAAGTTGACATTTAAACCACGCTTGTATATACGGTAGATTCTATATCTATGTTACAGATATACCGCCCCCTCCCCCCACCCCGCCATCAAATGAGCAATACCCTTAGCTTTAGTTATTGTTGTTCTTGTCTTGTAGTTTTATGCCATTTTTCTTATGATGGTAATGTTATACATGACATAACAAACCCCTGTGGGGGTAACGTATCCATATTCAGACAGTCTTGATAATTTTTCCTCAATTTCCTTTCGCGAGTAGAGTTAAAAAATGGCGGCCAAAAATGTTCATTCAAAACAAAACATTCCAGAAGGCGGGGTTAAAAACATTTTCCCACGATCCCAGCCAATCAGCAAAGAGGATACTGCACAATAATTTCATGGGCTTATTTGGACCAATCAGAACCACATAAAGTGATATTTTAACGTGTGGTAATATCAAAAATATGAAATCGCCTATACTATAGGAAAACCATACTTACTATGTAATAAATTTGATTAAGCAACGGCAAGAACGCAATACCTATCTAAGTCTGCAAGTAAGCATTTCGTGTTTATGTTGCTTGGGTTAGTTGGCTATTCACATATTTTGGATTATACACAACCGAGCTACCTCGCGTATTACCGTGCTGCTCTAATTCTGCTGTACTAGACATATAACGATAAACGATATGATATATCAAGATAAATAGGTCGCTTCGAAGATACCAAATTATTGCTGCTTTGATTTTATTAAGTTTTATTCATATTCAAGAGTGATTTAAATCCAGCGCCAAAATTATCCGACATATGGTAAAACTTGGGGACATAGCGTCCTATTAATGCGTTGTTGTTTACCTGCTTCTTCAGTTACAAGCTTTTTTTACTACTTACAAGAAAAAAAACAAACCACGCATCACTCAGTTAAATGTTTCTTCTCAGGTTATGTGCGCCAAAAGAACTGTGTAGAATGTTTGATGTAAGGACCTTGCTTTGAAACCTTGGAATTACGCCATGAAACATTTTCAAAAGGTAAATAATTTGTATAAATGTCAACACGTCAACAAATGGATCAGTCTTCCTATTGTTCACACCATGCGTTAGACCTGTCAAAATTCTCTCTCTTTCTCCCTCTGTTGTGTTATTGCGTTAAAAATAAGAAGAAACTCCGCGTTCTAACTATCAGTAACTCAAATATATACAAACGACTACTGTGAGGTCTTAACACAGAGTGGTATCAAAGAGGCAGACGCCTGAAGATAATACCAGTGGAACGATGACTCATGCACAGAGAGTTCTGATTGGTCAGTTACACATGTATAATGTTACTCTCTCTCTCTCTCTCTCTCTCTCTCTCTTAGTTTGAGAACAAAAAAGGGCCCAGCCTGGGGCCAGGGCCCAGCCCGGGGCTATAATCAGTCGCGAAGCACTCAGTGCATAGGCGACTTTAATCCATGGGAATCTCTCTCTCTCTCTCTCTCTCTCTCTCTCTCTCTCTCTCTCTCTCTCTCTCTCTCTCTCTCTCTCTCGTGAAACTGAGTCAAAAAGCCAACGGCAAGACAATCAATTCCATTCAAACCTACAAAACAAAACAAAGCAATTCATCAAACATTCTCTATACAACTACCAAAATGTCACAAATAGGAATAGCAAATAAAAGCAAAATAAGGGACATGCAATACAATAGAAGAAAACTAAACAACCTCTAAAGTCCATTCTGGAACAAAAAGAAATTAGCGAAACAGCCACAAACAGTAAACTATCCAGACAAAGGTAAATAGCCAATGAAAAATCCACAAGAAACAAAAACAAAAACCGAACCACACACACACCAAAACACTACAAAACACTAAAAGACAAGCGCAAAACGGGAAAAAAGAACAACAAAACCCAGTACAAAGCAATAGACCATACAACCAAACCCAAAACAAGCCAAAACCAAACCAAAACTTACCAACAAACCCAAAACCAGAACAAGGAACTAGACATAGGCAAAACTACTACCCAATCAACCTCACAATATATCTAAAAAGCAAAAACACTAAGTTTCTCAATCTTAGCTCAAGAAGCATAGCAGCAACACTCACAAAAACTCATTCCCAATAATTCGACCAAACAAGGACTACACAATTATCCGTTGCAGCACTATGGCGCAACTAGCCAAATACATGGAAGTTGAGTACATCGCCTCAATCAGAGTTAACATCACAAGACACACTGCACTGACAGGAGAAATACCCCAAAAACAACAAACACAATAACCAGTAAGGAAAGCAAAAGCAATAAAACAGGAACTGATAACAATTCGGTTAAAACACCACACACCAATGTAAACTAATATATTACCACAGCAACATCAACAGAGCTTACAATAATAGAATTCATCACTCCACCAGAACCAATGGTAAGATTGGGGCCGTACGGTCGGTATTACAAGCTGGAAAACTATGACAACAAACCACGCTTTTGCGGAAAATGCAAAGGGTGGGATCACTACACAAGTTCTTGCAAGCATAAACCAAGATGCAACCACTGTGGTGGAAACCACAAAAAACAATGCAAAAGAACTGAAAAATGCGCAAACTGCACAGGACCCCACCACCCCAAATCACACGAATACAATTACTCCATAAGAGAATTCGATATAGTCCAGCATATGGACCGCGACCAAATTACATACAAAGAGGCCAAATGCAAAGTAAATCAAAAACTCAACATGAAACAAAATCCACATCGCACGTCCACAAACAATAAACAAGCCAATAACTTAAGAAGACAGGTCCCAATAGCAACACATAGCAATAAAATGAGATTAAAAGTAGCAGAGAAGACAACATGCATGCAACCAAATTAATTAAACAAAACACAAAAACCAAACCATGCGTAGATAACCTGAAAACTAACCAGACACCCATTCTGAACACAGGAAGCAACCAAATTTCAAATAACGCATCAACAGAAGACAATAAAGCCGATAAACAGTCTAAACTATATACAATAAACACTGTACTCGAATGTATCAGTGAACTTAGCAATGACATCGCGCTAATCACCAAAAGCAATGAAATCCCATCTGATTTGGTACATCAATTCCTAAACAAACTAACAGAAAAAATATACTTCCCACACAAAAAGAACAGTGTATAACGACACCAATTTAATACAATCAGTAAATACCAAACAATGATATATATCCCACACAGCGTAAATGCATGATACTGTGGCAGTGGAACTGCCGCGGAATCATTAAAAATATACCTGAATTAATTCAGAAAATAAACGCAGAACAACAAAAACCTGATATCATATGCCTGCAAGAAACTCACCTAACAAAGACCACTAGGGTTATCCCAAAAATACCAGGATATTCAACAATATATATATATATATATATATATATATATATATATATATATATATATATATATCAGAGCAAACAAGAAACAAAAGGGTGCAAACAAGAAACAAAAGGGAGGAGTGGAGTGTATATATGGTGGAGTAGTGAATTCTATTATTGCCGTAGGTGTTTCTTATCCTTGAGAGTTTTTAAGTTTGTAAGCTCTGTTGATGTTGCTATGGTATATTAGTTTACATTGGTCTGTGGTGTTTTAACCGAATTGTTATTCAATATATATATATATATATATATATATATATATATATATATATATATATATATATATACGAAACAGAGCAAACAAGACACAAAAGGGAGGCCTAGCAGCCTATATCAACGATAACATCCCAAGCTCGTCCGAAAGCGCTATAGAACACAGCTATGAAAATCAAGACACACCTGACTTAATCGAAACGCAAGCTATAACAATTAACACCGGACGCATCACCATAAAACTACTTAATATCTATGACCCGGGAGGCGATAATCACACCTCAATCGAAAATTATAAGAGACTAACAACCGGCAAAACGGAAAACCTCATTATATAGGGGGACTTTAACGCACATAGTGCAAGATGGGGAGGCATAAAACAAAACCAGATTGGAAAGTTACTAGAGAAATGGACTGCTGAAGCCAACCTAGTTATACTCAATGACTGATCGGGGACAAGAACTGACCCCATAAACGGCTCACTATCAGCAATTGACCTCACCATCGTCACACCCAAATTGGCACAAATCACAAACTGGGAAGTTGATCAAAACAGCACACTAGGAAGCGATCACTTCCCCATAATAGTCACCCTCAATATAATGACCCAAGTAAATCCCACCAAAAGCATAGCAAGATGGAGATGTGATAAAGCAGACTGGGATCAATTTATCACCAACCTATCCAAAGTAACCCTAAACGATCTCTATGATGACGACACTGACAAATTTAATCAAAACATTGTAAAAGTATTAATTGAAGCAGCTACACAAAGTATCCCTAAAACAGGAGGTCAACAACCCAAACCGACTGTCGCATGGTGGAACGACGACTGTAAAATAGCGCTCCAAAACAAGAAAAAAGCCCTAAACAGATTTAAACATACAGGCAATTCAAATGACTTCAGAACATACAAAGCCAAAGATAAAGAACTAAAGACAATTATCCGAAATGCTAAAGACAAATCCTGGCAAGATTTCTGCACTAGCATAAATACCAAAAAAACTCTAAACAGGTCTGGGATAAGATTAGAGCAATAAAAGGTAAAACTAAACCACAGACCCAAAACTGATCGGAAACCAAACTGACAAAGAAAAGGCAAACCGATTGGCAGCACACTTTTCAGGTATGAGTAGCAACACCAATCATTCCAAAATATTCCAAGAACACCGCCAAAAAGTAGAACAAAACCACGCAAACCTTTTCACTGACCTCAGATCCCAGCAATCGCATCTAAATGAGGACTTTACTATAAAAGAGTGGAAAACCGCACTAGCTAAGAAATAGGCAACCTCACCAGGGGAAGATAAATTAGGTTATGAAATGTATAAACATATACCTGGAAATATAGAATGAAAAATATTAAAACACTTCAACAACATCTGGCATAAAGGGCAACTACCTAAACGCTGGAAAACAGCAATAGTAATACCAATCCCAAAACCGGGCAAAGATCCATCCGACATCAATGTCTATAGACCAATATCACTAACAGACAACATTTGCAAAATAATGGAAACTATGATAAACAAAAGACTCAAATACCACCTGGAAAGCAACAAATATATTTCGGACAATGAAGGCGGCTTTTGGAACAAAAGATCTACTATAGATCAATTAGCTATTAAGCTAGCCTTTAATGCTAAACGCAAGTGCGACCGACACCTGATTGCTGTACTCCTGGACTTGGAAAAAGCATTTGATCTAGTGTGGACGAAAGGTCTAATCGCAAAATTAAATCACTATGGCATAACCGGCCTCATACGTAATTGGATATCGGACTTCTTGAAAGATCGGAAAATAATAACAAGAGTAGGAGACCATTATTCCAATATATATCAACTTGAAAACTGAACACCACAAGGAAGTGTAATTAGTCCAACATTATTTAACATCATAGTCAACGATCTCGGCAGCGCAATAGATTAAACTAGAGTAGACCTATCACAATTTGCCGATGACAGTGGGATTTGGAAGGCAGGAAACCCTAACAGCCAAAGAACCATTGAAAGCATCCAAAAAATTCTCAATCTAATAGGTCTGTGGGGAGATAAATGGGGCTTTAAAAAATCGCACATTAAAACCGAAGCAATTATTTTTTCTCCACACACGAACGGCTATAGAATATCCAAAACTATACATCCAAGGAACACTAATTAAATTCGTCAAAATAGCCAAATCCCTGGGAATGCATATGGACGAAAATCTCACATGGAAACACTACATTACGGACCTAGTACACAGATGCCAAACAGACCTAAACCTATTAAGAGACCTCAAAGGAACAACATTGGGGGCTAACCAACAAACTCTATTAACACTATATAGAGCCCTTATAAGATCTAAAATAGACTACGCATGCCAGGTTTATTCATCAGCAACCCCAAGTACACTCCAAAAACTCTACAGTATTCAATATAAAGCGTTAACCATATGCACTGGGACTCTAAGCTCAACTTCACTGGAGGAACGGCAATTAATAACAAAAGAAACCCCACTACAACTAAGGAGACAAGAGTTTATACTAAGATATGCTGCACGCATATCAATACACTCACCGGAACACCCTACTAAAAAAATCATTCAAAAGTGCAACACACCATTCAGCAAAAAATTAGTTCCACATCCACCAGGTGGAAAGAAAATACACAAACTAATTGATGAACTCTCCTTGGAAACAATTCAAGCTGAACAAATCAGTTACCCCGACCTGACACCTTGGACGGGTGTAAGTCCCAGTTTTAACACAACAGCCTTAACATTCGGCTCCAAAAAGGAAAAAGAACAAGACATAAGAAACAAAATACTAGCTGAAATTGAAGAACAATACATAGGGTTTACAAAAGTCTACACCGACGGTTCTAAAACCGCAAACCCAGACAAAACATCAGCTGGAATATTCATCCCCGAAACAAATACAAAGCTTGGAGCTAGGCTACCAAACAATTGTTCCATATACACAGCTGAATTCTGGGCCGTAATAGAAGCATTAAAATGGATCAAACAGAACAACATAAATAAAGTTTTAATCATTAGCGACTCCCTCAGTGCCATAACTCTATTTAATCGGGCAACTCAATCACAAGGGAAAATTTCCTGAAAGAAACAAATTTCATAATTAAACAACTGGTCGTCAACAACCAAACGATAGAATTCATGTGGGTACCTTCTCACATTGGAATAGTAGGTAACGAAAAAGCAGACCAAATTGCAAAGCAAAACCTGCAAGAACCTACCACAATGCCACTAACTCATAGCGTGCAAGAGCTATACAGTATCATCAGAGCCAAGATTGATACCAAATGGCAAGAATCATCGGGAAAAAAAAACCAAAAGGACGAACCCTACATTCCATACAAAGTAAATCCACAAGAAAAGTCAAACCACCAACATCTGTCAGAAGTCAAGATCAAAAACTCATCAACAGAATAAAGAAAGGTAAAACCAAACTCGCCAGTAGCTTCGGAAAACATCTGGCAAGTAATACATTCTCACATGGCAATTGCCCCCCTGCCCTTGCCCAGAAAACTTACATCATGTCTTCAACACCTGACCGAAGTACAAGAATCAAAGGGCTATATTTAGGAAAAATCAAAAAGCTATAGGATCCCCACCGACCTACCCAGAATTTCTAGAAACTCAAAATATAAACTTAGGTGTAACATACCAAAACATCATTACCTTCCTCATGGATATCGGGAGAAAGGGAGGCATATAAAACATACCACTAATATCGAAGTAGGATAAAAATAAAACTAACCAAGCAACAACCCACCTAAAACAAGTAGGATATAAAACTTATCAAATACATAAATTAAATAGGCCTCAAAACAACAAATATCAGATGGATGTCTTTGAAATGTCTTTGGGACCTGATTATTCAGAAAAGACATCTATCTTTCACAAAAGCTTTTCATAGGCTAAAAGCTAATCAACAGTAGGCTGTAACAACTTAACAAACACATAAACGAAGCAAATAGGATTTAAAACAACAACATATCAGATGGATGTCTTTGAAATGTCTTTTATTAAGACCAACATCAAACATATAAACAAATTAAATAAAGAAACAAAATCATTAAAGAAATATAAACACAATCAAAATAGGCTGCAACATCATTAAGGAACAAACATTAAAATTACAGGGAAAATAAGAACGCACCTGCCTCCCCAGGCCATACTACGGGCACAACGGACAACTAACCACAAACAACACAATAACACAGCAGTAACCACTCCAAACAGAATAGGATTCTAATATATTTTACACACCACAAAGGTGACCCCAGATTATCAATAAGAAGACAAATAAATTAATACGACCAAGGTAATACCAACAAACCTAGGAGGTTAAATAAGACCCAAAACTTAAACTATAGATGTGGTCTAATCCCAGGACCATCAGGCCCAGCTGCACAATGCGGCAAACAAAATCTAGGAAACCTACGTAAGACCCAAAAAACTTAAGACTATATGAGGTGGTCTAATATCCAGGCCCATCAGGCCCAGCTGCACAACGCGGCAACCAAGACAACGCAAGAATTATATAGGACACACAACTTAGAATATATGAGATGGTCTAACTCCCAGGACCATCAGCCCCTGCTGCACAACGCGGCACCATAAATAGCTAGGAATTAATTTAGGACTCCATTCATGAACCATAAAATTAAGACATAGAAGGTGATCCTACACCCAGGATCATCAGACCCGGTTACACAATGTAGCAACCAAAAACAAGACTAGCATAACTAGATAATCACTATTCGGTCACCGGAGTGGTACTAACACCTTCAAAACAGCACAGACTTATCTTCGAAATTGGGTCAAGACCATTTTATTTTCGGAAATGGGGGTCAAAATTACAACCTGGAAAACAAGGACGCCTTCCGTTTGCCTGAGCGCCTTCCGAGCGACACGCCTACCTTTTCCTCCTCCGGACATCATAACTAAGTTGTGTGCCTTGCACACATAAATGTGTCCGACAATACTTAATCCTGACAACCAGTAAATCTAAACCTGATTTTTTCTTTACATGAGTGTGTGGGTCCATTCCCACTCATGCACTCAGGATAGTAGACACGGACATTACACATGAGTGAGTGTTGGTTCTAATCCCACTCATGACAAACCTTACATACAAGACAATTGGGACTCATTGACCCACAACCTGTCGGATAAATTAAATAGCGCTCCATGAGTGCAGTAATGCGCTTGGGATGAGGCACAATTTCCTTCCCCAGCGATCAATTAAATAGCCTTCTTTGCTTCTTTGCAGGCATAAACTAGTCGCGCATGCCCGAATGGGCGAAAGCGACTCTAATCTATGACAACAACAATCTCTCTCTCTCTCTCTCTCTCTCTCTCTCTCTCTCTCTCTCTTTAAAATTATTTGTTTTGACAGAGGATTCAACGCTGATTAATGTTTACACGGAATATAGTTTTGTGACCTCCTCCTTACGGTCATACCTAAAGCTAGCCACTCTTAGCTTTCATTCGGTATGAACTTTGTCTAATCGTAAGTCGGAGCTAAGGCTGTGAGAAGCCGTAGGTAGTAACTGTAATTGATATGTACATTCTACGTCAGATGTCGGGCTGCGCGAACCTATAGTAGTAACTGGAATTGTCATGTACATTCTACGTCAGATGTCGGGCTGTGGGAACCTGTTGATAGTAACTGGAATTGTCATGTACATTCTAAGTCAGAAGTCCCGCTGCCGGAACCTTTTGGTAGTAACTGGAATTGTCATGTACATCGGAAGTCAGAGCTCGGGCTACGTGAATCAGTTGCTAGTAACTGGAAGTGTCATGTACATTCTAAGTTTGAGCTTGGGAACCTGTTGGTAGTACAGTTTGTATTAACAAGGTTGCATCCGTGCATTAACAAAGCAATTCACACGCCATTCTTTCGTTCATTAGTGCTATAACAGGCATTTAATGCAGTTCATGTGGGACATGAGAATATTTTATATATGTAATCGTCATTTGTCCTATAACATGTGGGACATGAGAATATTTTATATATGTAATCGTCATTTGTCCTATAACATGTGGGACATGAGAATATTTTATATATGTAATCGTCGTTTGTCATGCTTGAACTTTTATCTCGATTGTTAGATCAATGAAAGGAAATTATTACACAAAATTGCACGCTAACATAAAGATCTGTTGAATTTATTAATTTCAGAGGTGAAATGCATGAACGGTCCTATTTAATACATAATTCAGTATGTAGCATATACCTTTTAGCAACATTTAACTCTTCCAAATGCAAACAATCAGCAAGTTAATAAATATTTCAAGGAAACCATATAACAATTTTGTTTCTATTTAATTGTAAAGGCTGGGATATTGCACGGATATTTTTCAATCCAGCTACATACTTAGTATTGGTTTCATCTATATGAACTAAGTGCTATGATAGAGTTCTTCAAGCCCTAAACATTAATAGTGTCACGTTACAGACTCCAGTTTATCACTCACACACCTTTTTGAAGTAGTATTTAACTAATCACATTTTATAATATATAGTTAATTTCCTGGCACATTTAAAAAATAGAAACCGTTCATGTTGACATGATCTTAATCCTTTGCTTTAGATGTTATGATGTTTATAAATGTCCTATCGTTGTATCCGATGTGATTCGAATGCCCTGTTCAAAAGGAATTAATATTAAAACATTTATAAATATTCAGCATATTTCAGGAAAGAAAATAGTCAAACATTCGGCATTGTCAATATTAAATGTATCATTCCCAATCTATCATCTTCACACACACACACACACACACACACACACACACACACACACACACACAAAAGCGTGTATATATATATATATATATATATATATATATATATATATATATATATATATATTACAAACTGAAAGCTGATCTACTTTCCTTCTACGTTGAATCCCACAATGCATTCAGATGATGCACATCAAATCTTTGTACTTTGTAGGTTGTAAATGTGAAAAAAATAATTAATTTCTAATCACCATTCCTTTGATTCCATTTCAGATTGTCATGATTCTGCAGACAGAGAGCATGTGAATCAAAGATGAATTTGAACAGATTTTGTTTTGTTCTTATTGCTACAGTTTTGACGTCTTTCCTTGTGTACGGTGGTTTATACATCAACTTGTTCTCAGCAGGTTCTTTCAAGTTTGATATCATGAAGAGGATGACTGGCATTCAGATCGGAAGAAGTTTTCCATTTTTGCTATTATCAAATTACACAAATGCCGAAGTTTTAGTAGAAAAGATAACGCCAGTAACCGTAAGTCTTGTAAACTGTAGAAAATTATTCGATGGAGATTCGCTCGAGATGAACAAGACGTATAAACTTCTGGAAAACTTCAATCATAAAACTATAAATGACAAGGAGTATATCAATATGACCAAAAACTGCAGCTCGTTTCGAAATATAAGGGGATACATCAAGAGTCCACTAAATTCTGTTGAAGAACTGTTCCCATTGGCCTTCAGCATAGTCATGTATAAGGATGTTTACCAAACGGAGAGACTCCTTCGAGCGATATACAGACCTCAGAACATATATTGCATACACTTAGACAGAAAAGCTGCACGCGACGTGAAAGAGGCAATGAAATTTATTGCATCTTGTTTTGAAAATGTATTCATTGCATCGCAATTACATTCTGTCCAATGGGGTACAATTTCAGTGTTAGATGCAGAATTATCTTGCATGACAGAATTGTTACAAAAGCACAAATCATGGAAATACTTCATCAACCTCACTGGACAGGAATTTCCACTCAGGACAAACTACGAGTTAGTCAAAATACTTACTGTGTACGATGGAGCCAACGATATATCGGGCAGTGCGGATAGGTAAATACTTTGAGTATTGTTGTTCTTCTTCTATCTTTAACCCAGCTGTGATAGATACAGAAAGATAATTTTGATTAAATTCTTAAACTTGTCGTATTATGTCCTTCACGAAAAACAAATTTTGTCTCACTAATCCACATTCAGTTTATAAAGAAGATATAGGAGAAGAGTGTTGACATGATTCCGACGAAAACTGATTAGAAGAGATAAGTAATATTTGATATTTAAACAAAACTTTAACAATTACCAAGATAATCGGGTTAATTTTGAATGGATTTACAATTTCTTTACAGGAACTCCACCAAAAGATAGTATTGGAAAGTATTGTCGCCCTTTTAATAGGTTGCTCGTAAGCATCCCATTAGTTAAAGTTTCACCTAAAGAGTATTATAGGGATATGCGTGAATACACACACAGACGCAAATTTCCTGATTTTACGAGAACTCATTTTGCAGTTACTATAAAAACTTCTCTATGGCCACTGTAAGTCGCAATTAATCGTTAATCCTTTTCTAATGAAGTTCCAAGAAAATCACTTAAGTCATAACAGTGTCAAAATTTAAAATTGGACAGGTATTCACGCACCTATCCAAACATATCGTGAGCAGTTCCTTCAACACAACTACGGAATAGAAGATTACACTGGTGTGTCATGAATTCTTCATGATTTATCATTCGGGGTTTCTTTTACTACAGTGTTAAATTCCATTCCGTCGTATTAGAATATATGATCTTATTATAAAAATGTACATTTCATGACAGCTTCGCAGTGATGCAAATAACAGCTTTGAAAC
>JAECUM010043153.1:0-33985 GCA_016617855.1 Megalonaias nervosa
CACCAATATGTGGTCGAGAAGTACTTAGCGTACTTGATGCTGTATCAAAATCAACAAAACCACCTCACAAAGTTGTACATGAATATACTACGACGTCACATTTAAACAGATATTAGTAAATATAATGGTGGATATTTATGGAAGATCTTCTCGTGGTAAAGGTCATCAGCAAGCTGATTTATCTAAATACGCAACTCTCGATCAGCTCAGAAATGAGATTGACGATTTATTAAACATAACCAGTGTGGATCACAATGAAGTAGTCGTTTTTCAGGATAAGGAAGGACGATTTAAAACTAGTAATATACAACTACCAGATGTACTTATACGAGTTCCTAATGCGGTTGTTAATAATATAGTTACTTTTACTGATCAGGGTAAAATACAAGATTCCGGTAAGTCAGTCAGCGATTATATTAAGAAAGCTGGTGATTCATTTACAGGTAGCATTATTATGAATCAAAATAAAATTATAGGTCTTGGAAACCCAACCGCAGATGCAGACGCCGCAACAAAGAAATATGTCGACGATCAAGAATCTAAATACGTATTGGCCAATGGCGGTATAATGCGTGCATTTCTTAATATGAATAACAACAGCATTAATAATCTTAGAACACCAGAATATGATTTTGATGCTGCAACGAAAAAGTATGTTGATGATAAGGAAATTCCTATAACAACTTCGTTAAAAACAATCGGTGACGAAATTACTACACTTAGTGCTACTTTTTCCAAACATGTAGAAACGTTCTTAAATTGTCGTAGAAATGTAAACAAACCCATTAAAGAATTTTTTGGGGAACAACCAACCGTCGACATAAAACTCTCCGACATTAACACAAAACTCAATGATATTGTCAGTGGAATACCTAATATTGTTCAAAAAACTAATCTGATTAAAATTCCACACGGACAAATTAAAAATATCGTATATACAGTAGCATCAGGATCATCAACATGGACACCACAAAATAACACACTTGAACATACCGCAGAAGTAACTGGGTTATACAGGTTATCTATATACGGTTCGGAAATTAATGCTGCCACTTCATTATCACCGAATGAATATCTTAATCCTCTATTGGTGATGCTAACCAAGAACATCAAAGAAATCTTTACGCTGATATCAACAGAAATACCTCCGAGACGTTACTGGTGGTGCCTAGAATTCGTATCTGAAACTTAATTAAATGACGTTGTTAGTATAATGGATCAACCTCAGTCTCGCATCGACGTTCAACGTTACAGATGCAATCAGGTATGTGAGCGTCTGACTAAACTAAATAATTTTATCGACTATTATAACACGAAAAAAAAAAAATACAAAAGACGTATAATTGTCATCGATGTAGTTGTTTACTCGGTTTCTGCTGTTATTACTGGAACAGGATTATTATTATCAATGTTGACGATGACAGCACCTACTATTATAACCATTATTGTTTCAGCATCAACGACTATTGCTGGTGTTCTCGGTATTATAGCCAAAAAGATAGATACTTGTACAAATGCTAAATTGCACGATTATATGATTAAATTACATACAGTGGCAGATGCATTTTCTAAATTATCTTTGTACGTTTCTTCGTGTGTCAGTGATGGTGAAATATCCGATACTGAATTTTCTATGATAATGAAAACCTATGATGACGCTTTTAAGGTGATCGCTAATGATTTTAATGAATTAAATAATAATGATAATAATAATGACAGAAAGGGAGTTACTTCAGCAGATCGTTACTAATACAACTCCGTCAAAAACTATTATGATATCATTAAGTTCGACCAATCCTGAGTTTAGTGTCAATTTTCCAACATCAATTCCTGCAAAAGAAATAGCATTAGCACAGTTACGGGTTTATTATAGCTGGCCCAATATTAGATCAAAACCATTTGGTGGACTACAGCCAAATAATTCATTAGTATTTGCCAATAAGAATAAACCGGATGGAAGTCCTGATTGGCAAGTAGTTGCTATTCCAACGGGTAGTTATCAGATAGAACAGATTAATGATGAGTTCCAACGCAGAATTAAATCTATTACAGGAAAAGAATCAAAAATAGCAATTACTGTCTACGAACCAACACTATCTGCGGTTATTGAAATAAATTCCCCTGATTACTCCGTAGATATTTATCAGAGTTCGATTAGATCAGTATTAGGTTGGCCTGAAGATCCACCGGTTTATCAAGGACCACCAGAACCCCAGAGATCTGATTTTGTCATAGATGTTAAAAAATTTATACAACTTCCAGAATATCGAAAAACTTATCCGTTTATAGAGACTCCGGATGCTTATCGTGGTTATGCACAGCATACTCATTATATAGATTTCGTTCGGGGTAAAGGTACAACAAGAATAGCAACAATTAATATTAAAGAAATTAACTCAAAATCAAGACCAATTAAATCTGAACACGGACGTGTACTTAATGATCTAAAAAATCTATTTTCTAGCATTAGCACTTCCTACAACGATGACTTAAAAAATCAGATAATTGAGACAATACAACATTTGAATCAGGTTGCATCAGACTTAGAATATGTAAATAAGGCTATCGTTGACAGAGAAAAAACATTAAACGCACCGGCAGATAGATTTCATAGTACTTATATAGTTAATGAAGATGATCCTATTCAGCGTGTAAGCTATAAACGTTTATTTAAAACAGTATTTCTTAAATATTATGGAATCACAGAAGAACAGCTACCAACATTTGTAATTCCTGGATTTAACTCTGAAGAGCTAAAGAAGTCCGTTAATGATCTCATTGATGAACACTTTAAAAGAATATGTGATTCATGGAAAAAATTAATACCTACACCAACTATTCTTAAATATAATAATGATCCACATGGTGGAGGTCGCCATATCTCACCTGATATTGTTAATATAACAACAACAATTGCAGTCAATCTAGTATGTGACGTAATTGATGATAGTTATCAAGTAGATCTTTCAAAATCTAATCAAGCCCAACAGGGGTATATACTATATTCATTTAGCCCTAAAGACCCGCCCGGTTGGTTAATTGTGTCTGAACCAATTAACCCAATTTATTTACGAGTTCATAATCCATTTCTGACAAGAATAAATTTCAAACTCACCGACCAGGCAGGAAACATTTTGGATCTAAGACAAGAGTCTCTTAATATTAATTTGTATATACGCTCGTAGAACGTCTGATTAAATAATCAGGGGCTGATTAGTAAATACATGAATAATATACAATTTCTATGATTAAAGCAATTGTATATATAATAAAGCGAGATAACTCGGCTATCTCTCTCTGCGGAGTAAATTGAACGATTATTTCCCTTACTACTACGTTCGATTTACAGACAACAAATCCAGTTGTATATACGTGTATAGCGTATTAGTCCGTCTGTCTGTTACCTTAACGAACTATAACTTATATGTGCAAATTATTTTATGAATTTTGAAAAACTGAAGTACATTTCTACATTCTATTAGTAATACAAGTTCTGTGAGACAGCACAAATATATTATATATACTTAAATTTAACTATATTATTGATAAGAGAGCAGTGGCCGAAATGGTAAGACGGTTGAACGTAGATCGAAGTTGTGCAGACTCTCGTGTGTTCGAGTCTCCAAAAATGCTAAAGATATTATCTTGCATTTGGCGACTGATGCTATTTAATTGGGGGAACCCGGAGAATTTCCTCGATATCCACAACAGACAAAACACACTCTCCTACCATACACCCTTGAGGGGTGTACCTTTTACACTCCCCGGGGTTTTGTATGGGGGGAGAGTGTACAAAATCTGTTGGACGTAGACAAGATTCCCCCGTCATCACCATTTGTATATATTTCATGTTCATACAATCATATATCATTAGGATATGTTTGTGTTTGTGCCGTCTGCAAAAATCAAAATCATCACCATTTGTATATATTCATGTTCATACAATCATAATCATCTGTATATAATCATCATCATTTGTATATATTCATGTTCATACAATCATCCTCAAAAAACAGTCCCCTGACCTTCTGATCCTGCTAAGATGTCATATGGCAACTTAGAGGTTCACATGGGGTTATGGGGACTACATTTTTTAAAATAATTATTCAGAGACTGATATTATTTTTTATTTTAAAGAAATAATTATTATATAATGAACCAAGAAAACATTAATGATATTATTTCTGCTATTAAAAAATTAAAACATAACAGAATAAATCTATCTGATAATCTCGATCCTGAAAAAATATTATGTGATTATGAAATATTAAAACAAAGAAAAATGGACAATAAATACACATTACCATCCAATTATAAATTCGTAAAAAATCAATTTATCAGTCTATGCTTGAATCATTGGCGGTGGTAAATGAAAAGCAGGTAAAGCTATTTGCGCCTCTTGCACGTTCGATCGAAAATATTAGATCCGAACTATCTCGTGAATACGAGAAAAAGAAGATCGTGGATAATCGTGTAATGCAGTTAAGAAAGATTATGTTATTTGATTCTGTCAAAAGTGAGAGTGACACTGAGAGCAGCGACGGTGAAGGTACTCATGGCAAAATATAGAGTCGAACTATATACAATTTATTTATTAGGAAGACAGAGTTAGATATATTCAAATATTATCTTCTGATCGTATTTGAATGAATATGTTGATTTGGTAATATTATTTGCGACATCACGTACTGATTGTATATGTATGCTAAAATATTTTGCAGCCGCACACATTGATGGAAAAGTTATTTCCTGTCCTGTCTGTATATTCATGGATTTAATAGCTCTCTTTCCGAATAATTTACACCTTCCAGTATTTCCACGTGCAGCATTCTGACTAGGTGTAATAGCCTGTAGGTTAGATAACTGATTATTCTGGGGATTTCCATCAATGTGATCAACTACAAATCCATCTTTGATCAATCCAAAATGACATTCGAATATGAATTTATGCGAGTAATAATTTTTATTTCCAGCACGAAATTTAAGATAACCTTTATTATTAAGATTACCAACCGGTTTCTTTAATCTACAATGTCTGATTACACCATCTCGAGACGCCTCATAATTTGTGTATACTGGATGTTTCACAAATTCGTTTTGCTTCATTTATATATAATATTATTTGTCTAAATCATTGTTTTGAAATCTGGCCAGATAATCTTCTACGGTTTTTATAGGAGATTTACCTGACGTCAAAGTATTATTTTTTTTTGTCATAATATCGTTTTAGTTCTCTGTATTTTTTTCCGCCACATTTTAGACACAATTGAGTTTTTCCTCTGACTCCAACACCACACTGAATACATGGTATTGGTCCTGTACTTCCATTTTTGAAACTTTGTGCATGATATCCGCAGTATTTGTTCACACACGATTTATTACAAGTAGAAGTATATCCAATTCTGAGCCAAGCACATTTGTTTTTTGTTTCAAGCATTATATATATATACTAAAATTTTAATTTAAATACTTGTTTTAATTATATGAACGAATTATCGGCAATTGAACCTCAGATATCCAGATTTGATCTTGACAGACTATCAGAATATAAATTTAGTACTTTGATGCAAGATCTAGCTTTAACAAATGAGGATGTAACCGAACGTATTCGTGAAGCCAAGAAGGAATTTCGTGACGATGGCGCTGTTCATGTATGGTCAACATTCAGAGTTGGAAATGTTACTAATATGATGAATGACGAACGAGGAAAAGTAATTATTAATCACTTTGATGATCAAAAATATTTTATTTTAATAAAATTTATTGTAAATACAGAAGAAGATATTTGGATTATTCGTGATAAGCGCGATCCAGTCCGTGTGCAGTCAGGAAATAATATTGTTCTCTTAAATAATAAATCTAAACCCGGAATACTAACTGGTGTTGATAAGATATATTATGAACGGAGCTACCCAGTTACTGCAGTTGTATATGCAATATATCCGCTTAATAATAAACCTGACGTCGGGGATCTAAAGCCTATGAAACTGTCAGAGTCAAGAATAAACTGTGTAGCTGAACGAGTTACAGAACATTTTACAAACGCGATACGTGGTAATGGTTTAACAGATTTACGACGTAAAAAATAAATACTTGGGCAGAATCAGTTAAAGATACCGGAGCATCTATCAAAGATGCCGCTGAACTAGAAAAGAAATTAAAATTCCCAATAACGGTAAAAACGTTGACGGGAGAGATTTTATATAAACCAAAATATGAATCAAGAGGAGCTCCTATAACAATCGTTGATCATAATTCGCACGCATGGACCTCAGCAGTAACAATATTTCCACTAGACAGAGCGGTTAAATTTTATGATGGTCATATATTTGATTTTATCAAAAATATCAGCAAAAGTGACCCTGTGTCCGTTTGGTTATTTCAAAGTTCAGAATATGATCATTACGATCAATTTGTACGACCTAATGGTGATATTTACTGTATAGAATCTCTTAATGTAGAAATGGAAAATCTTGCGCTGAAATATACTTCAGACGATGTCAAAGTTAGACAATTATTAAATAATTGTTTTACAGTTCCATCTGTAGCGGCTCATTTCGCTCAGGAGAAAATTTATGGAAACCAACAAGATCGGAATTTCTTGAAGACATTCATAAAAGTTGCGTAGAATATGGACACGGAGGATTATGGAATACTAAATATAAGTGTAATGACGTTATATCTGTTGATATGGTAGCGTGTTATCCTGGAAGTTTTCTTGGATACGGAGAATGTTCTAAATACTTTAAGAGATTCGGACATCCATCACACGAGATGACCAAGGTTTCGATAAACGGATCCCTACCAGATTTTGATCTAACCGGATTTGCTCATGTAGAATCATTCGAATTTGCAGAAAATCTCCATCCGATTACTTATATTTGGTTTGGAAGACATTTTTCAGAAAAATGTTGGGTTCCAATAGTACTATTGCGATATATACTTGATGTTGGAATTTTAATATCTTTACAGGTGAGTGAGGCAATTATATCATATAGTCCACAGAAGCAAGTTTGGTTACCAGAACCAAATAGATTTAATATTGATGATGCCAGGAAAGAATTCCCTAATCTTAATGAAGATGACATTATTAAAATCACTAATAATATACGTAAATGCAGAGACGAGCACGATGAAAAAGATCTTGGTAGAAAGATAATTGGTAAATTTACTCAAGGAGGAGCCTATGATCATAAAAGACACTGTACAAGATTGATTATGGACGATGCTGAACTCGATTTTATAATCGCCGATACAACAGAAAAAAATACATTTATAAATCGGAACAATGCTTATTTGTCAGACGGAACCAAACTAGGTACAATTGTGAGTTATCTTGATGGTGACTCACCGCAATTTACTCATTTAAGATCATCTATGTTGGCATATGTTTCTATAAATCTACTGTCTATGATAAATAGATTTCCTCGTGATGCTGCCAGAGTCGCCACGGATTCGTTTTATATAAATAAAAAATATACGGGTTTGTTAAAACCGCTACTTGGTAATGGTGAATGGGGATCATGGAGAATAAAACAAGAAAATATACTTAGCTATTCTGAATCTGCCGACGTTGAAATTAAGGAAATATATCACAAAAATAATATTCAAATATCAAAGTTATCAGCACCATCTGTATATGATCCTGTGGCTAGACATAAAACCGTTTATCTTAATGGGTGTGGAGGGTCAGGTAAAACAACTCGTGTGATTAAATTATTCATGAATAATAATTCGGATATAATTGTTTTGACACCGACACATAAACTCGCCAGAGAGATAAAAGAGCGAGGAGTAAAATCGTGTACATATCATAGTTTCTTTAGATGGTGTGGAGACACATGGACTCCTGAGAGAATGGGTGAGAAATATATACCTAAAATTATCATTTGGGACGAGATATGCACGGTGTCGTTAGAAATATTAAAAACATTTCTTGATTGGCTATTGACGAAGAATACTGCTATAATAATGTGCGGTGATCATGGTCAACCACCACCTTTTATTGGACAGTCACCACATGAATGGCTGAAGAATAACGTAGATTATTATGAAGAAATAAACGATGACCATAGAGCTATTGACGAACCGCTGAAGGAGTTTAAAAGGTTAATCAGATTACAGCCAGATAAAATACAATGTGAACTAATGCGTAAAGTAATTCCAGAAACTACAATGAATGATTTTCTAAATTTATGGAATCCCGCTGATTTAATAGTTGCAAGTAGAAAGATAATTCGTGATGAACTACAGAATAAATTATTTATATTACATAAAGAAAAGTTTTTAGATCTACCTGTACCATTATGTTATCGCCCAGCAGATACTCGACGACAGAATATTGATGTTGAAATTCCTGGTGGTGGAATACAGAATCTTGTCTTGAATGATATTATTTTAGTCGATATTAATGTCGTTGAGAATGCGCCGAGTATGAATAAATCACCGTGGACGTTAGGATATGCTATAACTATTCACTCATCACAGGGTTAACTATTTCTGATACAAATATCTGGATTATAGATGATCGGATCGAATGGTCGAATTTAGTCTATCTCGCAGTTTCTAGGGTCAGAAGAATATCTCAACTACATAGGGTTATTATGAATTTTACAGAAAATAATGATCAGAATGTTAATAATGACGTAATAAGAAAAAACTATCTGGTTATAAGCAATGTGATAAAAAAAATAAACGTGATTTTGATATTGATGTTGAATTTATTATAAAACTAAAAGCACAACAGAATAATAATTGTGCAAGCTGTAACTGTAATATGTTGTGGCAATATTCGAATAATAATCCAAGACAATTTACCGTAGATAGAATTAATAGTGATCTTGGTCATACACGTGATAATGTGATGCTGACCTGTCTCGAGTGTAATCGACGTCGGGGCGCTGCACGCCCTGGTTCTGATTATGTAATTGTATGTGGTGGTAATTGTGTGTCTTTAGGAATTACCTGTAATTGTTCACGTACAAATCCACGTTGAGGGGCTCTCGAATCTAGTCTGTAGATTGGAGGTCTACCAGTAGATCTAACTACACTAGAAATTGTATGTGTAGTCACGCTCCAGATAGGATCGGTTGTTCTTTTTTTACCACCTTCAAGTTCGCCAGGTTCGTATAAATATCTTACAGTTACATTACCTAATACTGGTTGAGGTTGATGTCTGTCATTGCTACGGGGTATATATTTTTTTTTGATCGCATTAGAAGGTTTCATGGAAGTTGAACGAGTAATTTCGTTATTTAATGCAGCTATCACATTTGGTAACCTCGCAACCCATTCACGAGATCGCTCACCGGATTTAAAGTCAGTAGATATCTCTTTTGCGTATTGGTATCCAAATAACCGCTCAGCAAGTGTTCGATTAAATCGTTCAACAATTGCCTGATCACGATGAATTTCAGTGTGTCCTCGTCTGATTTTAACGTTATGTTTTTTCATCAACGATAATACCGCACCAAGAAATTCTTTACCAGGATCAACCTGTAATAACTGTGGCCATCGTAATGGTCCTCGCTGATAAATTCGTTCAAACGCAGATGAAACTTCAGACGCTGTCGTTGTTGATAATGGTTCAGCTTCCTTATATTTACTCGCAACATCAACGACAGTTAATGCGTATTTGTATGTGCGTGATTGACGTTTACCAATTTTAATGGTATTGTGTGGTAAAAATAAAATATCTGCTTGATGAACCTCATTAGGGACGCTGACATCAAAATGTGAATATTGAATTTTTTTAGGTGGTGGTAGATAAATTTGCCATATTGCCTGTCGTGCTAACCAAGCTGCAGCAACAGAATGTGAGACTTTTGCTGCTTCAGATAATTTAGTAATAGCTGATCTACCTCTCCAATATCCTCTTGGGCTATAATAAATGGATTCCATTATAATATTTATATAATTAATTACCAGCCCCTAACATTATTTTACTTTTCATGGCAGATTTGACTAGAAAACTAACTAATTTATCTCTGACAGATTTATTTGGTATAGAATTTAATGCATGAATCAATTTTACATCTGCGAGATGCCTTTGTTGTAAATCTTTACTTTTATACGCAACATCATGAATATGACACACTTGATCAATCTTATTTACTGGATGCTCTCCTGGTCTTGGCTGATTTTGATCATCAAGTCGGATGTCAAGTCGGGTTCCAGGACCACAATAATTATATCCTGGTAAGTGTTTTTCCCCCGGATATTTAGCCCACGGAGTTCCTGGTAATTTTCCTAATAAAGCGGCTATATCTCCACCTGTCTTTGTTTTAACAAATTTGTATTTCTTCGTGCCACATTTTACACATTTGCCCGTCAGAGCACGTCGTTTATTTTTCGTTGTTATTGTAGTTAATTCAGCAGTGGGTGTAGATGCTCTACATCGAACACAATATAGACTCATATTATTTATTATATGGATATAATCGACTTTTCGGCGACACGAAAACAGGAGCCAGTGAAGCATCATCCAGCATTACCAAATTCGATAAGGATGATTATAATAGGTCCATCTGGATCGGGTAAAACGCAACTATTATTAAATTTAATAATGCGGTGGTTAAAATGGAGTAAATTGTATTTAATAGCACCATCTGTAGATGATCAACACTGTTACGAAGTACTTAAAGATTTTAATGAAAATGCAAAATTGCAGAATGAAGACGGTAATGATGTTGTTGAATTTATCACCGATATTGATGAGGCCCCATCTGTAGATGACCTAGATGGATTTATTGATAATTTAGTGGTGTACGATGATGTTATGTTGGACAGACAAACAAATCCAGCTAGAATATTTTCTCGAGGTAGACACAGGAATACAGATGTTATATACGTCACTCAGCGTTATACACAAATACCTAAAGTGATCAGAGACAACTGCAATATTTTAGTGATGTTTAATGGAGTAGATAATTATACTCTACAGAATATTTATTATACTTGGTGTTCAGGGGATATGGACATGATGAAGTTCAGAAACTTTTTTGCTCAAGCACAAGCTGTTCCGTTTGGATTTATTACAATAAATTTACATGATCCAAGATCTAGATATCGTATAGGTTTGGATAAAATCTTTGGTTAATCTGATATATATGTGAGCAGCAGGCAGGGTGGCCGACAAAAATTGAGTGACACGGCGAGTAAACTTAAACGCACTATGACATAAAAAACAAAAAAGTCAAAACTAAAATAACAAAAATGAGCTAACCCAAACGATTTATTATCCGTTTTTCAAACTATACGGTAATAATAAAAGTTAGGAGGTTCGGTTTAGCGTTATTGACCTTTTTTTTCAGCCTCTGTAGGAACATTTATGTTTTAGACAAATTTGCTCGAAACCAATTTGTAGGGTTCACCATGCCTGCTGCTGCTTGAGACATTATTTATGAAAAAATAAGCCTTTCTACGAAAAGGAAATCGTAAGGTCAGCAACGTTAAACCACAACCTCTAACCCTGACTCTGTCAGGCCGTGAGATTTCTTAGGGTTAGATTATCTCCTTACTTTATCTCTGACTCTTTGGGTTTTTTTTATGGTGTGTTTATTTTACTAGCTGGTCACTCAGCGTTGGTCGTTCACCCTCTCTGCTGCTGTAATTAACCAAAGATTTTATCCAGACCTATACGATATCTAGATCTTGGGTCATGTAAATTTATTGTTATAAATCCGAACGGAACAGCTTGTGCTTTTGAAAAGAAGTTTCTAAACTTAATCATGTCCATATCCCCTGAACACCAAGTATAATAAATATTTTGTAAAGTATAATTATCTACTCCATTGAACACAATAAAGATATTGCAATTATCTCTGATTACTTTAGGAATTTGCGTATATTTCTGAGTTAAATAAATTACGTCTGTATTTTTGTGACGACCTCGCGAAAATATCCGAGCTGGATTGGATTGTTTATCCAGCATTACATCATCGTATACTACGAGATTATTGATACATCCATCAAAATCATCTATAGATGGAGCTTCATCGATATCGGTAATAAAATCAATAGCATCATTATCAGGACACATCAGCGACTTTGCATTTTCATTAAAATCATTAAGTACTTCATAACATCGTTGATCATCTACAGATGGTGCTACTAAATATAATTTATCTCACTTGAGCCATCGCATTATCAGATTAAGTAATAATTGCTTTTTACAGACCCAGATGGGCCAAGTATAATTGCTCTGATAGGATTTGGTAGCGCTGGATGATGTTTGACTGGCTTTTGTTTTCGTGTCGCTGAGAAGTCAATTATATTCATATAATAATAGTATGAATTTATATTGTGTTCGATGTAGAGCGCATACGTCCACCAGTGGATTAACGACAATAATAACAAAAAATAACAGGCGTGCACTTACAGGCAGGTGTGTGAAATGTGGTACAAAAAAATACAAATTTATTTCATTAAAGACAGGTGGAGATATCGCTACTTCGTTAGGTAAATTACCAGGAGCTCCATGGGCAAAGTATCCTGGTGAGAAACATTTACCTGGATATAATTATTGTGGTCCTGGAACTCGTCTCGATATCCGACTCGATAACCAAGACCAACCAAAACCTGGAGAGTATCCAATAAACGCAATTGATCAAGCGTGTCACATTCGTTGATGAAGCGACATAACGTTAAAATCAGACGAGGACACACTGAAATTCATCGTGATCAGGCAATCGTTGAACGATTTAATCGAACGCTTGCTGAGCGGTTATTTGGATTCCAATACGCGAGGGAAATATCTGCTGACTTTAAGTCCATGGAGAGATCTCTTGAATGGGTTGCAAGGTTACCGAGTGTGATAGCTGCGTTGAACAACGAAGTGACTCGTGCAACTTCTATGAAACCTTCTAATGCGATCACACAAAAAATATATACCAATACAACGTAAATCTTCCTCTCAACCAGTACTAGGTAATGTTATCGTAAGATATTTATATGAACCTAGTGAACTTTAAGGACGTAGAAAAAGAGCAACTGATCCTATCTGGAGTGTGACCACACACAAAATTTATAGCATGTTAAGGTCTACAGGTAGACCCGCAATCTACAGACTAGATTCAACTGCTCCTCAGAGTGGATTTGTACGCGAACAATTACAAATAATTCCTATAGATACACAGTTACCACCGCGTTCACTTTTATAAACTTGCACCAGGGAGTCCAGCGCCCCGACGTCGATTGCATTCAAGACAGGTCAGCATCACATTTTTGCGTGTGTGACCAAGACTACTATTAATTCTATCAACGGTAAATTGTCTTGGATTATTATTCGAGTACTGCAACAGCATATTACAGTTACAACTTGCACAATGATTATTCTGTTGTGTTTTTAGTGTTATAATAAATTCAGGATCAATATTAAAATCGCGATTATTTTTTTTGTCACATTGCTTATAACTCGCTAATTTTTTATTGATATCGACAAAGTTTTCAGGAATTTCTTTGGTTATTACGCAATCCATGATAACCCGGCCCAGTTGAGATATTCTTCTGACTCGAGACACCGCAAGATAAACTAAATTTGACCACTCAATACGATCATCGACAATCCAAATACTTGTATCGGTAATAGTTAATCCCTGTGAAGAGTGAATCGTTATAGCGTATCCTAACGTCCATGGCGATTTATCCATGCTTAACGCGCTCTCAACAACATCAACAACAACTAAAACAATATCATTCAACACAAGATTTTGTATTCCACCACCAGGAATCTCAACATCAACATTCTGTCGTCGAGTATCTGCTGGGCGATAACACAAAGGTACAGGTAGATTTGAAAATTTTTCTTTATGTAACGTAAATAATTGTTGTTGAAGTGTATCGCGAACTATTTTTCTACTTGCAACTATCAAATCAGCAGGTCTCCATGAAGTCCAAAAATCATTCATACATGTTTCTGGAATTACTTTGCTCATTATTTCACATTGTATTTTATCTGGCTGTAGTCTTATTAACTTTTTAAACTCTTTCAGTGATTTATCAATAGCTCTATTGTCATCAGTTATATCTTCGTAATAATCTACAAACGTTTTCAGCCACTCATGTGGAGACGATCCAATGAAAGGTGGTGGTTGACCATGATCGCCACACATTATCACAGCAGTATTCTTCAATAACAGCCAATCAAGAAATATTTTTAATAAGTCTAGTGACACCGTGCATATCTCGTCCCAGATAATAATTTTAGGAATGTATTTCTCACCCATGCGCGATGGAGTCCATGCGTCTCCGCACCATCTAAAGAAACTATGATATGTACACGATTTTACTCCTCGTTCTTTTATTTCCCTGGCGAGTTTATGTGTCGGTGTCAAAACAATCATATCAGAACAATTACTAAATAATTCAATCGCGCGTGTTGTTTTACCTGAACCACCACACCCATTAAGATAAACGGTTTTATGTCTAGCCACAGGATCACATACAGATGGTGCCGATGACATCCTTGGTATTTGATTGTTCTTGTAATATGTTTTCGCAATTTCAACGTCGGCAGATTCAGAATAACTAATTATATCTTCACGTTTTATTCTCCATTCGCCCCATGATGTATGATCGCTAATACGCAATTGTTTTAACGAATCCGCATATTTTTTGTTTATGTAAAATGAATCTGTCGCGACTCTGACTGCATAACGAGGAAATCTGTTTATCATCGGTAATAAATTTATCGAAACGTACGCTAGCATCGAAGATCTTAAATGAGTAAACTGCGGTGACTCGCCATCAGTATAACTCACAATTGTACCTAATTTAGTTCCGTCTGATAAATAAGCATTATTTCGACTTATAAATGTGTTTTTCTCCGTCGTATCAGCAATTATAAAATCGAGTTCAGCATCGTCCATGATTAATCTTGTACACGCTCGTTTATGATCATATGATCCTCCTTGTGTAAATTTACTGATTATTTTTCTACCGAGATCTTTTGCAAATTTCTCATCACTTTCTCTTCTGTATTCACGTATACTATTAGTAATTTCAGCAATATCATCTTCAGGATTAGGAAAATATCTTCTAGCATCATTAAATACATCCGGTTCTGGCAACCAGACTTGTTTCTGCACGCGGTATGATATAATTGCTTCACTCACGCTCAACGACATTAAAATTTCAGCATCAAGCATATACTTTATTAGTACTATTGGAGCCCAACGTCGCTCTGAAAAATGTCTTCCAAACCACGCATAAACAATCGGATGGAGATCCCTGTAAAACTCGAACGACTCTATACAAGCAAATCCGGTTAAGTCAAAAGGTAAAGGTCCGTTTATCGCTACTCTGGTCATCTCGTGTGTCCGATGACCAAATCTCTTAAAGTATTCAGAACATTCTCCGTATCCAAGAAAACTTCCAGGATAACACGCTACCATATCAACTGAGATAACGTCTCTGTAATCGTATTTAGTATTCCACAATCCACCGTGTCCGTATTCCACACAACTGTGTTGGACATCTTCAAGAAATTCCAATCGTGTCGGTTTCCATGAATTTTTCTCCTGAGCGTAGTGAGCAGCAATTGATGGAGCGGTAAAACAGTTATTAAGTAATTGTCCAACCTTAATATCATCAGAGGTATATTTTAATGCAAGATTTTTCATTTCTTCGTGGAGAGATTCTGTACGATAAATATCACCATTAGACCGTACAAACTGATCATGATAATCATATTCCGAACTCTGAAACAGCCAAACAGATACAGGGTCAATTTTACTGATATTTCTGATAGCATCGAATACATGACCATTATAAAATTTAACCGTTCTATCTCGCGGAAATACCGTTACTGCCACAGTCCATGCATGTGCGTTATGATCAATAATATCTATCGAAGCTCCTCTTGATTTATATTTTGGTTTGTACAAAATCTCTCCGGTTAACGTCTTCACCGTTATTGGGAATTTTAATTTCTTTCCCAGCTAAGCAACGTCGCTGATAGACGCTCCGGTATCTTTAACTGTTTCTGCCCAGGTGTTTATTTTTTTACGTCGTAAATCCGTTAAACCGTTTCCGCGTATCGCGTTTGTGAAGTGTTCTGTAACCCGTTCAGCTACGCAATTTATTCTTGACAGTTTCATGGCTTTGAGATCCCTAACGTCAGGTTTATTATTTAACGGATATACCGCGTACACAACCGCAGTCACAGGGTATGCACATTCATAATATGATTTGTCAATACCAGTAAGTATTCCTGGTCTGGAATTTTTACTAAGAACAATATTATTTCCTGACTGATGGACAGAATCACGTTTGTCACGAATAATCCAAGTGTCATCGTCTGTCTTTACAATAAATTTTATTAAAATAAAATATTTCTGAACAAGGTAGTCAATAATCTCTCTTCCTCGTTTGTCATTCATCACATTGACAGTATTTTCAATTCTGAATGTCGACCACACATGAGCCGCACCATCGTCGCGAAATTCCTTTTTGGCTTCACGGATACGTTTTGTTATATCTTTATTCGTTAAAGCTAGATCTTGCATCGAAAAACTAAATTTGTGTTTCGGCAGTCTGTCAAGATCAAATCTGGCCCCAGAATGTTCAATCGCGGATAATTCCTGCATCATTATAATTAGGACAAATATATATTTAATTGAATTTTAATCTGTTGTATATGATTCAAACAAAGAATCGATGCCATTGGCTTATGATCGGATATACTTCTCCTTGTAACAAAGCATGCGTAAACGAATTCTGCGGCATTCACATGCAATGCGTTAGACAAGGAAGTTTAGGACCAAAACCGTGTGTGCGGTGTGGTGTTGGAGTCAGAGGAAAAACTCAATTGTGTGTGCAATGTGGTGGTAAAAAATACAGAGAGTTGAAACGATATTATGATAAAAAAAAATACATCTTCTCAATCTCCTATAAAAACCGAGGAAGATTATCTCGCTAGATTTTCAAAATAATGATTTAAACAAATAATATTAGTATATAAATGGAGCAAAATGAATTTGTAAAGCATCCAATCATCATCAATTATGAAGCATCTCGTGATGGTGTAATTAGGAACTGTAGATTAAAGAAACCAGTCGGTAATGTTAATAATACTGGATATTTTGCATTTAATACCAATGGAAATAAACATTATTTATCACATAAGTTCGTGTTCGAGTGTTATTTTGGACTAATCAAGGATGGACTTGTAATCGATCACATCAGTGGTGATAAACTCGATAACTCGCTTAATAACTTACAAATTGTTACACAAAGTCAAAATTGTAAGTCGGGAAATACTGGCGGCGCACGATACGCAAGGGCTGTTAAATCCGTAAATACAGATGGTGAAGAAATTATATTTAAGTCAATTAATTCTGCTGGAAAATACTTTAACATAGCATCACCTTCAGTAAAATACGTGGCAGATAATATCAGAAGATCTGCTTTTTCCAAAAGATTTCTACAAAAAATCAGATTCCATTATGTTAGTCTACCAGAAACGTCTTCATGAACCAGTATCGTCTCATTTTGCTTTCATAGTTTGTTTTATGCAGGTGTTTTTTTCATGATGTAATGTTCCTATGGTATCAGATGATTAAGCGAGACAACTCCGTGAAGCATAATAGTAAATATTGCAGTTGTTGTACTTGTTGTACTAATGATATTGTGAGTTTTGGTCAGAACCCACATTGCTTTTGTACCTTATCAAATGGCTGAAGAGTCCAACCCTATAAGTAAGTATCGATATATCTTTCCTTTTTGATAAATATCGTTCATAAAAATGATATGTAATTGTGTGTACAGTCAGCAGGCAAATTTTCCTCCAGGATTTTATTGTAATCAGGAGACAGCAAAATCCATTTGTCTTCAAAATACATGTATTTAATAGAGATTTATACAGTTTGGAATGTCCCATAGGACACTAATGTTTCCAAGAAGCCCATTGTAGCTAATTTTACTATTACAAAACAAAGAATAAGCTAACCTGAGTCACATATTATCTGTGTTATATCGGCTAATATATATCTCAGCAGTGAATTGTATATATGAGGTTATTTTTAGAAATGAATGGCATTGCGTGTTCGTCCAACTTATCGATTATTTTAGTATCCTTGGCAACGTCTGATTAATAAAGACTTTTAGCTGTGGGTTTTGTGTAATGCAGTTTCAAGCATTTGGAAACTGAAAATAAATTCTGATTTTATTAAGAAATCCACAATACATTTACAATAAATTCTGATTTTATTAAGAAATCCACAATACATTACAATAAATTCTGATTTTATTCCGTATACTTACGCGCTAACTATATAATAACTTTTTTAACATATATACATATTGATGTCCGGTGGCCGATTGCTAACGCGCTGGATTTTCATGCTCGAGGTCCGTGGTTCGATTCTCGTGACCGGCAAACTGTCGGGCGAAAGGCGATATTATGCCAAAATTTATTATTTATTGGGGCGCAGCCAGCCCGTCTACTGTTTCAATAGAAAATTTGTACACTCTCCCACCATGTCACTTGGTGGGTGCAATTTTGCACTCCCTGGGTGATTATGATGGGGGAGTGTTCAAAATTTCTATTGAACGTAGAGAAGGCCCGTAGTGTTGTCCTTATGATAAGTTTGTATGTTGTCCTAGAGTTAAAGTTCTTAGAATTAAGTTTATATGTAACTGTGCTGTCCCTATAAATATATGTAAATACGTTACTGTAAATATGTTAATACGTTACTGTAAATACTGTTACTGTAAATATGTTAATACGTTACTGTAAATACTGTTACTGTAAGTATGCTTGCTTGATTTAAGGGGTTACATAAAATCATAATGCCTAGACAGCCCTCTGAATTTCTAGTATTTCGTTTCGATTAGGAAATCGCTGGGGGGTGTTTATGAGTCTGCATCCATAAGATAAGTTTATGTATAACCTCTGAGCCTACTAGGATGACCTTTGGCAACCTAGGGGTTTCACATGGGGTTAAACTGTGCTGTAAATATGCTTGCTGTAAATACGCTACTGTAATTAAGATTCTGTGTTTTGTGCTGTCCTTAATTAAGATATAATCATAATCATATTTATATAATCATAATCATAATCATATGTATATAATCATATGTATATAATCATATGTATATAATCATAATCATAATCATATGTATATAATCATCTTGAAACAGTCCTTAGGGACTATTATTTTTATTTTATTCTGATTTTATTTTTATATTAAACAAACACTAATAATATAATGAATTCTGAAAATATTAATGTTATTATTTCTGCGATTAAAATATTACAGCATAACGTTGTAAATATATCCTGAAAAAATTCTGTCTGACTTTGAATCATTAGAACAACGGAAATTAGAGAACAGATACACTTTACCATCTGATTATAAATTCATGAAGTTTATCCAGCAGGCAATGTTACAGTCGCTGGCAACAGTTACAGATAATCAGGTAAAGCTGTTTGTATCTCTCTCAAACGCTATTGACAAAATTAAGTTAGAATTATCTCATGAATACGAACAGAAAAAGATTGTGAACCTTCGTATAAGACAGTTAAGAGAGCATTGTGAAAATGAAAGTGAAGGTGGAGTTAATGTGATAATGGCTAAACAAAATCCCTGGTAAAAGTATACAGGTTATTTACTTATAATAATATTTTATTCTGATAATTACGATTTACCCCAGTAAAAAAATTATTCTGATCCGAGTTAGATTCGGATATTTTTTTTTTTTTTTTTTTGTTTTGTTTTGCGATAGTGCTCTATGATCTCACATACAGATTAATACTTAGAACTTCATTCTGCAAATCCAAAATACGTCCTATTTGGTCTGTAAGTTTAAAGTGTATCCTTGATAATAACGGATTATGTACACGTAGATAAACGGGGTTAATTGGTTCAGATACAATTAACCACCCGGGTGGCGCTTGAGGACTAAATGAATATAATATTTAACCTTGCTCAGCAGCGCTACTTTTTGAAAGATCTACTTGATAGCTGCCATCAGTTACATCACATACTAGACTGACTGCGATCGTTGATGTTATATTAACAATACCAGGCGAGATATGACGGCCTCCACCGTATGGATCATTATTATATTTAAGAATAACCGGTGGTGGAGCTATTTTTATCCACGCTGCAAATACTTTAGGGAAATATTCATCAGTGACATCGTTGAGTTGTTTTTTATTTCAGCGTTATTTAAATCTGGTATTATAAATGTTTGTAAATCTTTTTCTGTTATTTTGCAATGATCAAGAAATAATTGCTTTCGTATTGGATCTGCGTAAGTACTTCCATTGACTTTAGTCGCAACGTTTATAATACTTCGATTAGCGATATATAAATCAAATAAGATCCCATTTAAATGTTTTATTGTTTCGATTATCTGATTTTTTACACCATCGTCATAATGTTGTGATAATTAAATAAATAAACTTCTTAAATCATTAAGTGTTTTATTGTATTCAGGCTTAAGAACATTAAAAAATATTTTAAAAAATTCTTCATCAACAATATCTCTATCAGTCTTCGTCCTGGCGTCTTTGATAACATTAAATGCTGATCTAGTTATCTAAGGGATCCTTTTACCGTCAAAGTCAGTAAAGTAATAATTGCTGCTTGGATCAAATTCTGCCATGGATTTTTATTTCGATATTCTGGACGTTTTATAAATCTTTTTTCCGTTGTGAGAAATTCATTTTTGGTTGGTTCTGGAATTCCATTTGACTTTTGGTCTGGAGGAACATCAGGCCATCCTAACACAGATCTGATGGAACTTTGATAAATATCTACAACATAATCAGGGGAATTTATTTCAATCGCCGCTGATAATGTTGGTTAGTAAACAGTGATTGCTATTTTGGATTCTTTTCCTGTGATAGATTTAATTCTGCGTTGGAACTCATCATTAATCTGTTCTATTTGATAACTGCCCGTTGAAATTCCAACAACTTGCCAATCAGGAGTTCCATCAGGTTTATTCTTATTCACAAATGCCAGTGAATTGTTTGCTGGTAGTCCACCAAACAATTTTGACCTGATATTTGGCCAGTTATTATAAACTCGTAATTGTGCTAATGCTATTTCACTTGCTGGAATTGCAGTTGGAAAGTTAACGCTAAATTCAGGATTGGTCGAACTTAATGATATCATAGTAGTTTTTGTATGCGTTGTATTAGTGACGATCTGCTGTAATAGTTCTAACGCCGACATTATTTAAAATACTCAGTTATTTAATTATTATTTTAATAAAACGCACTCTCGGGAATTCAACCTTCATTCTTATCACAGGTAACTTTATCACTAGAATCACTAGAGAACGCGTTGCGTTCCATTCTAAATGCTTCATCGTAGGTTTTCATTATCGTTGCGAACTCTTCATCAGATATTTTGCCATCGCTGAGGTACGCAGAAAGATACGATGATAGTTTAGAATAAGATGTTGCTGTGTGTAGTTTTATTATATACTCGTGTAATTTATCATTTGTACACGTAGATATCTTCTTAGCGATAATATTAAGAATACCTGCGATAATCGTTGAAGTTGAAACGGCAATTGTTACAACTGCATGTGCTGTCATCGTTATTGCTGATAATAATAATCGGGTTCCAGCAACAACAGCGGAAACTGAGTAAACAATTATATCAATTACAACCAAACGTCTGCGATATTTTTTTACTTTTACTGTATAATCGTCGATGATATTTTTTAGTTTGGTTTGACACTCACATACTTGAGCGTATCTGTGACGTTGAACGTCGATAAATGACTCTTGATTCATTATATTTATCTAGATAACTAATTGAGGAGTTTCACATACAAATTCCAAGCACCACCAGTATAGTGCTCTGGTTAAATTTTTATCAGATGCCTCCAGCAGAAATGTTTCTTCCGCATCTTTATTTATTATAACGGATACAACTCCAGAAAAAGTATCGATTGAATGACGCCATGGAAATGTAGTAAATATACTGAATTTCGCTATGCTAAATATAGACATCCTGTATACGCGGTGTGTTTGAGAGTATTATCTTGCAGTGTCCATACTCCTAATCCTGATGCTATTGTGTATACTACGTTGAAGATCTGCTTGTGAGGCATTCCAGCAAGTAACTTTGTTACTAGATTCGTTTTTTCAACGATATTAGGAATTCCACTAACAATATCGTTGATTTTCATGTTAATGTCGGTAAGTTTTATGTCAACGACTGGTGGATTTCCAAAAAAGTCATGAATAGATCTGTTTATATTTCTACGGAAATTCAGAAACGTTTGCACGTGATTGGTAAAATCAGTTCTAACAGCGGTAATTTCATCATTGACTGTCATTAATGATTTATTGCTATCATCGACGTATTTCTTCGTTGCAGCGTCAAAATCTGTTTCTGGTGTTCTGAGATTATTAATACCATTATTATTCATGTCGAAAAATGCACGCATTATACCACCGCGCACTGACACGTACTTGGAGTCTTGATCATCGACGTATTTTTTTGTTGCTGCGTCTGTATCAGAGGTTGGGTTCATAAGATATGTAATTTTTCTTCCTGACATAATAATGTCACCGGTAAATACATCACCAGTTTTCTTAACATATTCGTTAACCGACTTACCGGAATCCTGTATTTTACCTTGATCAGTAAAAGTAACGATATTATTAACAACCGTGTTGGGAATTCGTACAAGTACATCTGGTAGTTGTATGTTACTCGTTTTTAATCGTCCTTGTTTGTCCTGAAAAACGACGACTTCATTTTGATCCACACTTGTGATATTTAATAAATCATCGATTTCATTTCTGAGCTGATCAAGAGTTGCATATTTAGATAAATCGACTTTCTTCTGATCTTTGCGAGTAGATCTTCCGTAAATATCTACCATTATATTTACTGATATCTGTTTAAGTGTGATGACGTAGTGTAGTGAACGCGTGCACGACTTTATGAGGTGGCGCTGTTGATTTTGATACAGCATCAAGCACAGCGAGGGTTTCACGACCGCATATTGGGGGATCAGTTATTTTTTGTGTTGGTAGCGTTGAATACCAGATTGGAATACTTTTATCGCTGGTAACGTACTCTAAAAATTCTTTTGGTGGTGCTAATCCATACGAATCGAAATAAATAATTCCACGTGGATCAATTGCATATCCGACCCAGTGCGTGCCTGGGCCAGAGTTTTTATCGAGATTAATGATACCGGTTTCAATATTGTTTGGTTTTTTTGGCAATTGATCGCGCATAAAAACACCTCTGAAGTTTTTTATTTTTAGTTGCTTAGCAGCATTAAGTAAATCAAAATTGGACATGGGTGATATTAGTAAACTGTCCCGGGAAGTCTTAGACCCTTTCCGTACCACGAATACGGGGTTCCTGGTAGTCTTAGACCTTTTCCCTTTTTTTTGATTCCTTGTCCGGTTGCTTTCTTTAATGCCATTCCAGCAGCTGTTCCAACAGCACCTAACGCAGCTGCTTTTGCAACAGCTGGGGCTGCAGCGGCTATTAATGCTGGTATAGCTGCGAGAAGTGGAAATATACCACCCGTCTTAGCAATATCTTTGATGGCGCCCGCATAAAGATTAAGTTTTATACCTTTATTTGATTTTTTTTGCTTCATTGAAGTTTTTGAACTGACGCTCGGTCAACGATAATTTATTTGAACCACTCATCTGTTCTCGCTTTAGCGATATTTTTATTCCACAGTTATTTTTTGATGCTGATTGCAGCTTTTTGATCTGACCAGGAGTCAGACTCACACTAACGTGATGATATGACATTTATAATGTTATGAACGATCTAATTACATGTTTTCTACTGGAGCATCAATAACTCTCATTCGTCCACCAACACCTTCAAGTAACATCGATTTATCGCTGAGTATAACAGCGATTGCTCTATAATTAGGAATATCTACAACATTTCTATTAACACGAGCTCGAAAATGAATATCTACAACAGATTGTCTGGTTAAATCTAAATGTTCTAGTGAAAAGTAATAAATCGGATACAGCGTTGTAAAATCTAGCTGCGATATTTGTAAACCAGTATCAATGTTTTGATCACGTCCCATGAACGACATAAGACGATGATATGCACGTGCTACATGATTTTGATCGAAATTTAACAAAATATCCTTGGATGGTTCTTGGTGTCCATTTATCCTTAATGAAACCTCAGAAACACCAAGATTGTCAAATATCATAATACTAAGATTTTGACTGTTTATTCGTGCAGTATTTTGAAACGCAATAAATATATGTCTTGGTGCAGAAACACCTTGCTGAGAAGCTATTTGCCACGTAAATAAGCCATTAATTGCACTATCAATAGCATCTGTGGTCATAGTCAACCATGACAAAGTAGATTTACCGCCTTGACTCATAAAAGATAACAACCGGTCTTCTTCAAATATTGACGGAGTCATCACTGGCATCCACAGGGAAAGTTTTGTTAGTACTACTATACCAGGATCAGTACCGGGGAGTCGCCAGATTGCATCATCGTCTGTGCCTTTTCGTACTAGTACAACTGTGTGTTTGGCTCCGAAAATGACTTTTCAAACATTTCTACAGAATCCAAAGATATGTGACAGTGGAATTGCACATGAAAATACTCTTCTTCCACCACGCAACATTGCTCGACGTGATCTAAATCCTAAGTTAAATTCTTCATCTACATTAATAATCATACTTTGTACATCCGCATCGGCGTTTCTAGCAAAATTTCTTGGTCGTCTTATATCATATTGTTGGTACTCTGGAGAATTAGAAGTATCCTTTGCAAACATCATTGATGGACCAGCTGATCTTGAGTAATCGTCGCTGTATCTTGCAAGGCCTAGTATTGTCGTGACTCAGTCACTCGATTCATTATACAATTACAACGTCATTTAATTAAGTAATTAAACAGTTTCAGCTACGAATTCTAGACACCACCAGTAACGTCTCGGGGGCATTTCCGTTGATGTTAACGTAAACGTTTCTTTGATGTCCTTGGTTAGCATCACCAGCAGAGGATTATGATATACATTCGGTGATGATAAAGTGGCCGCAGTAATTTCCAAACCGTACATAGATAGCCTGTATAACCCAGTTACTTCTGCGGTATGTTTAAGAGTGTTATCGCGCGGTGTCCATGTTGATGATCCTGATGCTACTGTGTACACGATATTTTTAATTTGTCCGTGTGGAATTTTAATCAGATTAGTTTTTTGAACAATATTAGGTATTCCGTTAATAATGTCGTTGAGTTTCATGTTAATATCGAAGAGTTTGATATCAACAGTTGGTGGAGTTCCAAAAAAATCATTAATAGATCTGTTTATGTTTCTACGAAAATTTAAGAAAGTTTGTATGTGATTAGTAAAATTAGTATTGATTGTAGTCATTTCATTATTGATTGTAGCTAAAGAAGTTGTCATATGGATTTCCTTATCGTCTACATATTTCTTCGTTGCAGCGTCGAAATCTGATTCTGGTGTTCTAAGATTATTAATACCATTATTATTCATGTTGAGAAATGCACGCATTATACCACCGTTGACCAATACGTACTTAGATTCTTGATCATCGACGTATTTTTTTTGTTGCTGCATCTGTATCTGCGGCTGGGTTTCCAAGGTCTATAATTTTATTTCGATTCATAATAATTTTATCGGTGAATGAATCACCAGCTCGCTTGATAAAATCATTAACTGACTTACCGGAATCTTTTATTTTACCTTGATCAGAAAAAATAACGATATTATTAATAACCGCGGTGGGAATTCGTATAAGAACATCTAAAAGTTGTATATTACTCGTTTTTAATCGTCCTTGTTTATCCTGAAAAACAACGACTTCATTTTGATCCACCCTTGTGATATTTAATAAATCATCGATTTCATTTCTGAGCTGATCAAGAGTTGCGTATTTAGATAAATCGACTTGCTGCTGAGCTTTGCGAGAAGATCTTCCATAAATATCTACCATTATATTTACTGATATCTGTTTAAGTGTGACAACGTGGTATATTCATGCCCGACTTTATGAGGTGGTGTTGTTGATTTTGATACAGCATCAAGTACAGCGAGTACTTCTCGACCGCATATTGGCGGATCCGTTATTTTTTGTGCTAGTAATGTTGAATACCAGATTTTAGAACGCATCGAATTCTTACTTTGCATAGCAGTATTTATATATTTTAAAAATTCTTTTGGTGGTGCCAACCCATATGAATCAAAATAAATAATTCCACGTGGATCAATTGCATACGCCACCCAATGAGTGCCTGGGCCAGAGTTTTTATCGAGATTAATAATACCAGTTTCATGTTGCATTGCAACGGTAGGTAATTGATCACTCATAAAAACTCCTCTAAAGTTTTTTATATTCAGTTGCTTAGCGGCATTAAGTAAATCAAAATTGGACATAGGGAAAATCATCAAATTCGATGACGAAGTTACCGGGGTAGTCTTAGACCTTTTCCGTACCATAAATATGGGGTCCCTGGAAGTCTTAGACCGCGACCGTATACTGGGCCTGATAATCTAAGACGGCCCGGCTGTGGAACGTTTGGTGCTCTTAGACGTCTTCCGCGTTCTTTTGCCCGTGATCTTTTTTTTAAGTTTTCTGCGTGTATAATTCCTTGACCCGTTGCTTTCTTTAATGCCATTCCAGCAGCGGTTCCAACAGTGCCTAATGCAGCTGCTTTTGCAACAGCTGGGGCTGCAGCGGCTATTATTGCTGGTAACGCGGCAAGAAGTGGAAATATACCACCCGTTTTAACGATGTCTTTAATGACACTCGCAGAAAGATTAAGTTTTATACCTTTATTCAATTTTTTTGCTTCATTGAAATGCTTATGCTGGCGTTCTGATAACGATAGCTTATTCGGACCACTCGCGATTTGTTCTCGCTTTAGTGATATTTTTGCCGCACAATTATTTTTTGATGATGATTGTAGCTTTTTAATCTGACCAGGAGTCAGACTGACATTAACTAGATGTGACATTTATAATTATTATGAGCGATCTAATTACATGTTTTCTATTGGGGCATCAATAACTCTCATTCGTCCACCAACACCTTCAAGTAACATCGATTTATCGCTAAGTATAACAGCGACAGCTCTGTAATCAGGAATAGCTACAGCATCTCTGTTTACGCGAGCTCGAAAATGTACGTCAACGACGGACTGTCTGGTTAAATCTAAATGTTCCAACGAAAAGTAATAAATCGGATATAATGTTGTAAAATCTAACTGTGATATTTGCAAACCAGAATCAATATTCTGATCACGCCCCATCAATGTCATTAATCGATGATATGCACGTGCAACATGATTATTTTCAAAATTTAGCAACACTTCTTCAGAAGGTTCTTGATGTCCGTTTATCCTTAAAGAAACCTCAGAAACACCGAGTTTATCAAACATCATTGTGCTTAGAATTTGCGAGTTTACCCGTGCAGCATTTTGAAGCGCAATAAATATATCTCGCGGTGCAGAAATACCTTGCTGAGAAGTTATTTGCCAAGTAAATAAACCATTAACTGTACTCTGCACACCATCTGTGGTCATTGTCAACCATGATAACATCGATTTACCACCTTGGCTCATAAAAGAAAGTAAATGTTCTTCTTTAGGTATTGATGGTGTCATTACTGGCATCCACAGAGAAAGTTTTGTTAAATTTACTATACCAGCATCACCAGCGGATCTCCATATTGCATCATCGTCGGTACCTTTTCTTACAAGTACAACTGTGTGTTTGGCTCCGAAAATGACTTTTCTAACATTTCTACAAAATCCAAAGATATGTGATAATGGAATCGCACACGAAAATGCTCTCCTTGCACCGCTTAACATTGCTCGACGTGATCTAAATCCTAAGTTGAAATCTGCATCAACATTAATAATTACATTTTGTATATCAGCGGCGGCGTTTCCAGCATTGTTTAGTGGGCGTCCTATATCATACTGTCGATACTCTGGAGAATTAGAAGTATCTTTTAAAAACATCATTGATGGTCCAGCTGATCTTGAGTAATCATCACTATATCGCGCAAGACCAAGTATCGTCGTGGCAACATCAACATCATTATAGATTGCTTCAATAATTTTTCCATCAATCATGTATATGGTGTTTTTGAATAAAGCCATAACACCGTTGTTAACAAAACCAACACTAAAATCATCGTTTGCGTATGGAGTATTATCAGCTCGCAAAATTTCACCTTCAACCTCGATAAATGCTTCGGCGGGTAAGAAGTATCTGCTTGTATTCTGAACTTGCAGCTCATTTTGTCCACGCTGATTTGGCTCTCGTGCGTCATAAGAATCATATTGATAATCGCGCACAGATTCATCTTTTAAAACTGGTGCGTCCATATCAAACGCGGGATCAGATATACGCTTGAACATCTTTATTATTATCGTCTTCGTCTAACACGAAGACCGCTTCCTGCTACCAGACTAGCGGTTATATTTTTTTCTTTTTCTAACCCAACATTAGTGTTGGTAGCCAACTCTGCTAGTTTCTGATTAGCAGCTTGATTTATTATTTTACTGACATTTGCGGGCATCACTTCAGTGCTGGCCAGTTTCACTAGTTGAGGTCGGACCGCTGGCGGTCTGCATATTAATCGCGCTAGTCTATCCTTGATTGCTGAGAATATTTTGCTAGCAACATCACCAACAGCGCCAATAGCTTTTTCACGAACAACGTCAATAGCTTTCATTCCTAATTGCTTTTGGGGCTATCCTTCTAAATAGACCTTGAACAACATCATCTAGTCCATCTCCGTAGGTCGTTTTGTATACTGGTAATCGTGAATTTATTGCCCTAACCATGGTTGGTCTAGGAGTATTGTATATGATCATATTATTATTAAGTGATTTTATCACTAATTGCATCTAATTACATACTCAGTCACTGTAATAATCATCGGCGATTTCATTAATGAGGGACCGATGCACATTAATATCCATAACACCACCTGTAAATAATCGTTTACAAATATCAGCTGCTTCATTAATAATTTCTGGAGAATTATTGCCAGCTCGTTTTCCTCCCATGAGAATTTCTAGTCGATCAACATCAGCAAGGACGTTATTGGGACAAGTAATAAAGCTACTTCCTAAACCACTTCCAATTGCACCAGGATCTTGATATTCTTCCTCTGTTGTTCTAACTGGTTGTTGTGGTGATTTCAATCGTTGTTTCATCATTTCTTCTCGTTGTTGTTTTAGTTGTTGTAGATTTTGTAGTCGTTGTGGTGATGGTAATTCAAATTGTTGTGGTAGTGGTGGTAGTAATCGTGGTGATCGTTGTGGTGATGGTAATGGTGATAGTAATTGTGGTTGTGGATAATCACGAAGTGATTGTAGAAATTGTTGAACTTGTTCTCCAAGTGTTTTTACTGGTTTCTGTAATTTAAATTGTTTAACTCTTTTGCTTTCTATATGTCTGTGTACAGCCTCATCAAATCTATTATAATTAATAATATCTTCATCATATCTAATTTCTGGAATACCAGCATAGATCCGATATACATCCTTAATCCGTATGGCAGAGCTTAGAGATTTAACATGTTCTGGTTTTACATATTTTTGTCGTTCATAATATCCAAACGCGGCAATATCAATTAATTTTTTTGGATCCCTGATAGCAGCAATACCTTCAGGCGTAAATTTATCTATTATCTTAGTTCTTGGTTTTGGTTGTTGTTGTGGTTGTGGTTGTGGCTGTGGTTGAGCTGCTTGAATACGGCCAGCAATATCAACAGGTAATGTTTCAAGAGCTCTTTGTGTTGCCTCAGTTGCTGTAACAATTTTCTTTGTTGGTTCGACAATCGGTTTAAATAATTGTTCTGTACCTTCTGCAAATTCAACCTGAGACTCCTGACGAGCTTGTAGCTGTTGTTTAACTAAATCACGGACAGGTAAATATTTTTTGATTGCCTCTAGTCGCTCTCGAGCTAATCTAGCTGAGTGTGGTTCTCCAATCATTGTTGATAATATCTATAATGGCTGTTTAATTTACAGCAGCAGAGAGGGTGAACGACCAACGTTGAGTGACCAACACGTAAAATAAACACACCATAAAAAAACCAAAGAGTCAGAGATAAAGTAACGAGATAATCTAACCCTAAGAAATCTCACGGCCTGACAGAGTCAGGGTTAGAGGTTGTGGTTTAACGTTACTGACCTTAAGATTTCCTTTTCGTAGAAAGGCTTATTTTTTCATAAATAATGTCTCAAGCAAAATGGTCTGTTCACCCTCTCTGCTGCTCCCCCACGGACCTCCTTCCTGCACAAAAATTCAAAAATTTGATAGACAGTCAATTTTGTGTCACCCCCTCTGATGGTGTCACCCGGTTCGGTCCGCACCCCCACCCCCACCCCCACCCCCAGTGACGCCACTGATTGAGAATACATACTTTCTCACTACTTCATCAAAACTGAATACATTATAATTTACAAACATGTTGGAGGCACTGTTCCATCTACGAAGACCTAATAGAAAACGAAAACTATTATTATAACCAATAACTAGTTTTCTTTTCATACATTCACTAAAGTTTGTCCACAGAGGAGCACAATACAAAGTGCAGCAATAAGATTTGAATAATCTAATTTTGATAGTCAATGAACAATTCTTAAATTTACGTAGAAGCATGCTTGTTCGAATACACAAAAATCGGTAATGTCTCATCATATCTTCATTATCTGACCGATTGAATTTCTAAATATGACCCAAATACGTATAACTGTTGACATGCATAAGAGCATTGCCGTTAAGATGTACAGGGGGAGAAGATGGTAATTTGAAAGAAGTTGGCTGAAAGACCATGCATACTGATTTTTTTTTTTTTTTTTGTATTATAGGTGATAACGTTCTCTAATTTTCTTAAACCTGTAATAGAAGGACTTATCAATGACATATCATCAGCAAAACTAAAATTGTTAAGAAACAACACATTTGGTGGCAGACGTAACCCCACGTAACACTGACCCAGTTTACTATTTAAATCGACGATATTACGATTTAACATGAAAGGAAACATTGATCTGATTCAGGATTATACAGTGACTAAATATAATGAACTTGTAAGTGACACACTTACCTTGTGTACTTACTCACAAATTAATAAAATTTTACGCGCTTGGTGCTGATTTAAACCAGCCACACAGGTCTTACTATTCCCTACGGTTTTATGCAGCAATGTCCTCTGACGCTTTCAATAGGAAAGTGGTGGTTAGCAATGTAAAAATTAACGCAAAGTATAACAATCATGTGGACGTATACATCATATACAGCTTCCGCAAAACGATTTCAAACAAACCACTTTGTCTGCCTGATGAAATATATCGACCACATTGATGTATTAGACTTGATTAGACTTGACATCGGAGACCATTCCAGATGTGGTGGACATTTAATGAACACTAATGTAATCTCCAACAACGACATCAAATATCGCGTTGCAGCCGAATGCTCTACGAACAGCACAGCAATCTCTTCACCCTTGAAAGACGACGGCGAACGTGCCTTGAAAACGGGCTGTCCGACGAATATTACAGCAGACTCTCCTGATGAATCAAATTCCCAGTTCAGTTCAGCCGATAATCCAGAGATCGGATACTCAAACGGAGATTTTGTAAAAAAAAAACAAAAAACTAGCATCGCTTTTTCACATTCTTCAATCTTGCAAAGCCCCACTTGGCAAACTTCCTAATAGTCGCAATGAAAACGTTTTATACATCGCAAGAAATGATCACGATGCAATAAAATGTCATAGAAATGTAGAAGCGATTTCGTTGATGATTGCGGTGTGTGGAATGGTTCCAAGGGTACCTCGCCTAAAACGCACTTTATAATTTTGACTGATGGGAATTTAAAGCACATCGTTTAAAAATTGAATTGTAAGGAATTTTCATTAAAAAGGTCAATTTTCCTTTGAACGTTCAACCATTCGAGGATAAGCGTTACTATGCCACACTAAAAGGTGATCCACGGTACAAGAAACACGAGACGTGGTTGTCATCAGATTCATCTGTTGTTCTTGTTGAATATATTGGGGAGTTACCTGGACTTTATCTGTTGTTCTTGTTGAATATATTGGGGAGTTACCTGGACTTTATCATAATGGGAATGCTAAACATAATCCAGAGGGATGCATTAGGCCGCAGACTGCAATGTTGAACGAAATGACGGAATTACTAAAAGCAAAGAAGCCAAGAAAAGAATTTAGCATGCTTGAACTAAAACACCGTGATCTTTCGTACTCCTCGTGTAAGCAACAAATATATGACAAGAAATTCAGAAGTAAAGAGAAAACAGATGATTACTCACAAGGACCACATTTCTCATTTGGAAAGGTCAGTGACGCAGAAGTATTCATTTATTAAATCGTTTTAAGAACTTTCGGTAAGCCACCTTGTGTAATTCTGCACAGTTATGAACAACTACTGGACTTGAAAAGTTGTGCTGTACCGGCCAGTCAGACGTTTCTTGGAAGTGACAAGACATTCAGCTTATACGGAATACATATAATTGTTACATGCTATAATCAAGTAACAGTGATCAAAACAGAGATAGGAGATCTGCCACTTTTCATAGGTCCATTGTTATACATGCCAACGGTGATTTTGAAACTTACTCTCATTTCTTTACGCATTTAAAACTTTAGTTACATTACGTGGACACAAGTGACTTGTTAATTGGAAGTGATGATGAACAGGCTATGGTGAAAACCATTATATTAGCATTTCTTGGCTCAAACAATGTTCTTTGCACTCGTCATATCCGACAAAACGCAAAACAGATAATGACTGATGATAAAGTCAAAAAATATTTGTATCAACGTTCGACAGTATTAAGTTATTGTAATTTTTACATACGAGAATTCGAATATTTTTTAAATGAGCTTACCTTTTGTAAATACCATTTTTATTACAACACAACTGATCAATGATATACACTTAATGTTCTCGAAGATAATTTTTACTGAAATGTTTTCTTTTTCTTCAATTGTGAGAGATAGCATGAATTACTCTTTCAAATACTATATTCTTTTCAACATCGATAATTCGATGTGAATTATATTGTGTTAGATTATTTTATATTTAAAGTGAGATATATAGTTTTTCTTTTCATAAACGCGTATGGTGCAGTGTCTAACATCAAATAATCAGGTGTGTGTTTTTTTGGCGTTTTTTTTCAGCCGAATGTGGTAAAATACAATTAATATTTGCTACTGAGTTATATATACGGTTTAATTTGGGCGGTGAACAAATTTGTTACAAAAAAGCTGACGAGTAAGTGTCTCTGACTCTTTACTGACCAAAGGATGCTTATTCTAGACATCAGCTTCTGTAAGTTATCTTATCGATCGTCATTACTGATCACAAAGGTGTAAACAAAATTGGGTGGCATTTAAATTAAACCCACATGACGGATACATATAATATGACCATTCTTTTTGTGAACAGTTCCGGTTGCGTTTTGATTTTCTTTTTCGTAGCGCATGTAAATTTCTCGCAGAATTTATCTTTTCCGTCAAATGCACAAAATGCCCGATTTTTGTAAAGCAAGTCTTCATATTGTTACCTATCGTAATCGATATGTAAGTTACGTTAAATATCGATGCCACCATTTGCTGCAAAGGTTTTAGTTTCAAACAAAACCCCGGTTTTGCGTACAAATGCAGAAAATTTAACTCTTAAACCTTCGTTTTATTTTGGTATTGCACAATTATTCTGGTAAATACCTTTATTCCAGTATTTATTCCGGTAAATATTATTATTCCGGATAATCTGGTTACCGATTAAAGACATATTAGGGTAACATGGTCATATTCCGACCAGTAGGGTACTTCCGACAGTGGATGTACCCCCAGCCGTGTACAACAACGATAAGCAAATAGCTTGCTGTGTTTTTTGTTTTCATTTGTGCACATGCGTAAGCAAATTAGTAAAGATGTTTCCAGGAGGGCAACGCGTGACAAAGTGACGTAATAGCATCAGAATTC
>JAECUM010043154.1:0-49738 GCA_016617855.1 Megalonaias nervosa
ATATCCAGAATGATGAAGATCAAAGGAAAAAGAATAAAATAACAAATATAATTTCAAAGATTGCGATTGTAATTTTTTAAATATTCATTCTGTGTGCATGCAATACAATATAAACGACTACAATAAATAATTGATGATATTTTCAAAGGGTATCACAGTTGAACGTTTTTGCAGTATTAGCAGCAAAGGTTACTGAGCATTGAAAATTAACATCCAATAAATGTTTCAATCAACATTTGATCAATTTATCATCACATCATATTAATTTTCTGAAAGAGAAAGTTCATAATAAGACATATTTTGGCCGGTCTATTCAAATTACATACCTTGCAGATTTGGGACAAATGATACCCATGTGCACAATTATTTACACCACACCAGTGAGACGCATTTCTCAACAGTGTATCATTACTTAAAGTTTAAAAAAACCTTCTGAATTTTGATATGTACATTTTGATATTACCGCGACATGACGTCCATTGCATTTAATAGATGATTATTTAACATGTGCAATATTGTTTGGAATTCCGCTAAGCAAAGTACCGTAGAGAGGTTTTGGCCCAATAAAATCAGAAACGATCTTGTACCTCTTGATGCACGCCAATAAAACTGGATATTAAGGCTAAGAACTACTTTGCATGCAAAAAACCCATCAAATCAGATTTACCCCACCTAAAACCATAATAATGTTGCGCGTCTCTGATGTAAACCAAGAAATAACGACGTCATAGATAAATTTCATGTAGAATAGTATAACCGGTTCAGTTATTTTAAAATAAGACATATTAAAAGACGTTATGCATCTTCAAATCCATTGGGAATCCCTGCCAGGGAAAATTATGGAAATATTTTGTAAAGAAAAACAATTAGCTTATGTGAACGTTCGTAAGTGTTTCATTGTGCAAATAACAGTGGATCTTTTATAAGAAATACTTGAAAGTAAGAAATATTGTGCATCTGATTTCCGTTGTTTAAAATTTCAAATACTTCATCACAGTTCATGTAGACTAGCCTTTCATCAAGAACAATAGGGATGTATTTCTGATTGTAATAAATGGTTGAAGGTTTGTCTCCCTCACCATTAAAAAAATCCCACCTTGACTGTTTGCTTTGATATAATCAAATTTTATTTTTATTTTTATTTATTTGATTACTTACTTTGGGGGGAATGTGAGATTGAAACTCAGATCTTTTTGTTGGTTTATTTCCATGTCAGACATATCGGATCCGTCTTCAAATGATCTCTTTTCATCTTGTATTCTTTCAACTTTTAATCAATTATGGTAGTGTCAGAAAGATTCAATACTGCTCATTAAAATTACATCTAGATCAGCCATTTTAATTTGTAAATGTGTTACAATACCGTGAACTTAAGAACCCAAAACAAATACACTAATACGCATCAGACCACCCATCAACTCCAGTACACACACACACACACACACACACACACACACACACACACACACACACACACACACACACACCGCTTTCACTAAGAATGTAACCAAAGCAAAGGGTCGTGTTAGTATCTCACTTGCATCTATCGTTGCACGGATGCCATAATTTCTGTTCTGATGAGATGAAGCTGAAGACCAATCCATGTTCATACCAGGAGTGAGTGCAGCTGCGGAGGGACGAAGGTCAGTGTATATTATGTTGTCTGCTTCAGGGCCGCTGCCTGCTGTATATGCTACCATTTCATTAATTTGTGTATACCTTAAATATAGCACAGAAAATTATATTTGGATTTGCATTTGCATTATGATCAATATTTTCATCCTCTCTAAGTATTATGTATGATGCATAGCGTGTTATCCTCGTTCATACATCGGTCTGGCTTAATATTGGTTTTGTGTCAGTTTCTCGTGTGTTCGGTTTATCGGTTTTATGGAAATAACATCGCACAATTCATTAGAGTTTGTGGATTAAACAACAAGACTGCTAGCAAACAGAGGGTCGTTGAACGAGACTCTCGCGTGGATCCGTCAGATTTTTGCTACACGAGATTCTGCGAAAGTAAATCATTGTTAAAGATAGAAGGAGCCTGTGTCAAAGTTTGAAGAAGCAAAACTTCAAGGACATCTCTCGCTATCTTGAAATGTTTCTGGACATACATTCTATAGTCATTACTCATTACTGATCACTTCTGGAAAAAGGTCCCAATGCAAGATGCCAATTCAATCAGCCAATGAATCCGTCCATGTCCTTGCAAAAAATGAGGTTATCTCATCATCACAAAGGACGTAATACATCACACATCTCATTAACCAATCAGACACGCTCATGCAAGTTATGGGAAAGGTTCATTCTCTCAGACTTACACCAGACTCATTTGGCCATGATCTCAGGGAGACAAACGAGATGCCTGGTTGAAGGAAACGATAGTTAACAATTCAAGTGTCAGAAATTGGCTCACTTCGGCGTCAGTGCGACATTCAAAACTAAACTATGACTAACTGTTCCTCCTCATGTACCAGTAAAAATTTAGTAATCTTTAAGAGACGTCTAAACTGGATATGTGTAACTTTATGAAGGTAACAGGAAACAAGATTAAGATAGATTTCTTTCCATTGAACCTGATTATCACCCCTTAAAATCAAATGCTCATTTCCTTTATACAGAGAATCATTATTTACTAGCTCTTCAAACGGATGTAATGCTGTTTAAATGTCTTTGTGAGAGAGTCAAAATATAAACTGATTGGTGCAAGCTGGAGAACATTTAATGAATAATTATCGTCAGGTTTTAGTGAGCGTATGCAAACGCGATCTATGTAATTACCTTCTTTTATAATAATAATACAATAATACTAGTAATAAAATACTTCACCTATACCCCCAACACCACCCACCCATCACCTTTAAATTTCAACCCAATTTAATTGAGTGAAATCCATGAAAAAATCTGAGCATGAATAAAAAGCATAATTAAATTAAACAATAATGAATTATCATTTTCCTATTATATCCGTCTCTCCCAAGAAACATGAATGTACGTACGGAGAACTACATGTGTGTACGAAAAAGTGTGAAAATAACTCTTTCAAGAACTACTTACGATGTCTCTGAAATTGTAGCTGATATGCAAACATATGTAGATTGGAAATAATGCCTATAAGTATCTTATATATTATGGATGTGGTCTGGTATATATTTGTTTTGTTGTTGCTGTTACTGCTGCTGTTATTTTTCTGTTTGATTTGTTTTCACTTTCGTTTTCACTCACCATCCGATGTAGTCGCCGGGATAAACTGTCATCTGGGCACCACTTGGAATATTCAATGTAATTAACATATCTGTATCGGCTGAAAATTGAAGGAAAAAAGATATATTTTAACGCCGCTATGGTCCTTCATTGATGGGTCAAGAAGTAAAGGAAGTGAGTGAAGCAGAAGAAGAAAACGAAAAAAACAAAAAGAATCAGGAGGATAGATAGAAAGAAAGAAGAAAGACTGTAGAAAATGAAACCTATACTAGCATTGACGATGATGATTGCAATAACGAAGGCAATGATAAATTAGTAGTAGTAGTAGTAGTAGTAGTACGAGCAGCAGTATTAATATTAGTAGTAGTAGTAGCAACTAGAAATGAAGGGCAAGATTCGATTCCAGCAAAGCTATACAGATCAAATAATAATTTCATATAAGGACATTTTTTTGTAATATATTTCTTAAGAAAATTTGATAATATGGGAGTCCGGTTAAAGAATTTTATGTTTTTTTTCCCCCAGTGTTAATGATGCAATAAATTTGGATGCAATTCATGTCTATATACTTTATTATCTGTCACTCTACTTTTTCATGCACAATCAATTTATGTAAATTATGTTGATAGTTTTGGTGTGTAATATGTAGTACAGAGAACCTTTTTAATGATTTTGCTTTCTTCAAACCTCTACATTCGTTTAAAAATGACAGTTATTTTATTTCCTTCTTTGTTCATCGAAAAACAATGAATGACAAGTGCTATAAAACGTACAGACAGTACAGTGCACAATAGTTGCAAAAATACATAAAATAAGAGTTGTGATCCAACGCATGAAAAATATTTGAGTTATTTATAGTTTAATGAACCCATGTAAAGACGGTAAAAGTACAAATTGCTAAACCACATACATGTCACAAATTCATTGGACCCAGCAAGTTTGTAGGCAGTTCCCGACGTTGACCTCCACACCTCAAACATCACTGTCCCTGTGTTTTGTTTAAGAAACGCTTGCCATTGAGTAACGATTCCGCAACATGGGAACTGATATGCCGAATCTGCCGCTAGATAGGCATAACCTGCAAGATAAACCCCAAAACATAAAGTTGAAATTATTAACTTGGAAGTTTTTGATCATATTCCAATTTTACAATGGATAAAGAAACAATCAATTTAATCATAATATTTATGAAAGTCACAACCTAAAGTAAATTACATGTCGTTCAGGTAGAATTAGATTGTTAGCAGTTTAATTTTCTTTAGTATTTAGAAATATGTGGAATCTCTCTCTCTCTCTCTCTCTCTCTCTCTCTCTCTCTCTCTCACACACACACACACACACACACACACACACACACACACACCAATTTGTACAAATTGCAGAAATTTTGAAACTGAGTCTAAATATTAATAAGGATGTGAGTATTATAATATCATTTAGGAATGATAATAAAAAATGTTAGTATTGTTTTTGAAAATAAAAAATGTTTATGATGTAAGCATCAAAAACATTTGTTATTTTCAATAATAATCCTAACTTTTATTGTCATTCAATATTCATTGGATTGTCGTTTCATCAGGCGAAGAGAGAGTACTAGCCCTCGTTAGTTTTCTATGGGATAATTTACACCAGATTTATTGAATGGATACATTGATGGAAAAAGACTATAATTGCCAACCTATGGCGTCGTCAACGGATGAGTTGTATAAATATGGCTGGGTTTGTCCTATGTAGTCCACGCCGGTACATCCTGAAAGATAAATAATTATATGTAATTATGACAATTATGACATAGAAAATAAATCTGAATGAATCACAAAGAAGTATTGCTCACTATTAACAAATGTTAATGTTGCAAAAAAAGTAATACGAGACGCCATATAAACGTGGACAAGTTTTTGTCTTTCAAAAAATGGTTAATCTTCTGGCCGATTAAACCTATTATAATAATCGCCTTCAGACCTTAAAAAGCAATCCCGCCCCTGGAAATAATTTTATTAGATAACAATCTTTGAGTTTTGATTTTATAAAATATTTCAAGAGAACGCTGCTTTCCAAAGATTCAGTATTGAAAGAAGTATGAATGGGAACTGTGCTGGGATATAATGAACGCTAGCTTTCCATTGTATTTAAAAGAAACTTTTAGAAAAATAAATTCTATAAAAGTGTGCATATTATGTATCCAAAGAATTAAATATAAATACATAAATTAGGCTTTATTCACACAAATATTGTAATTTTGGTACTACATTTTCACTCTGTTCAAGAAGATATTATTTACGTAAAATTTTGGAGTGAAATATCAAGTGGTTGCGAAGTTGGGGAAAAAAGAAACCGTTCAAAAATGAAGTTGAATGACTTGATTCAGTACTCAAAAACTCCACTTAGCCTATCATAAAAATAGATCCTAATCAGTCAAGATCACTCATTATGGAAGAGTTCATTTTTTACATTCATGCGTAACTTCGTCCATTGTTCGACCATGTAGACTGACATTGCAAAATCTCCACAAAGATCTTTGTGTTATGTGTTTTCAATATGCGAATGAACTAAAGTTTCCGATTTGAATTTAAAATAATTACAACATTAAACAACTCGTGTTGAACTAAGATGCAACTATTTAGCTCGTTATTGCCACGGGTAATAAGAGTGAGAAAATCAAAAAGTCGCGTGCGAGGAAATATTGCATGGATTTCAGTGTCTGTTGACGACTTTTGATTGATCATTAGGTAGTCATACAAATTTATTTCTTTAAAATGGGTATTGATCACTGTATTTAAATTGAAAGTCCAATATCTTTTAGAATGCATATGATAAACAATGTGTAAACCAAAATTGATGAAAAAGGCACCAAACACAATTCTCAGAACAATCCATGTCTTCTATTAATATGAATCTGTGACAGATAATAACATATATTCCAAAGAGATTGTATTGATTTATTTCCTTGAAAGTCAAATAAATTATATAGCATATTTTTAGAATGAAAATCTAACTTTAGTTTTTGACCAATATTTTCCTACATACGTTTATAGCTGTCTATCCGTGTTTCTACTTCTTTGATATATCTGCATGCCCAGTAATCAGTCATTGCTTATTGTGTAATCATTTGGAAATGGCGTCATGTATGACGGTACATAATAAGTAAAATATATTGATATTCGAGCAAAATTGTTTTTGTTATCATTTCTCTTGCTTAAGGAACTTGACGAGGATGAGAGATAGGGATATTGTAACACTCAAAACATATTTATAAATCTATATAAATGCCATTAACATTGTGAATAAGTTAGAAGAACTTATGGCCTGAGCACTAGGTGTTAAAAAACAGAAAATGTTTCGATAAAGCACTTTGTAAACATAACTGACTGTGCAGAAAGGTCATTTTTATGCACAATCATGCAGTACTATTCTTTATTTAAGTTTCACCTCTGTAAATGAATCACCTATACAAAAATATAATATTAAAACGTATGACAACTTTTAATAGTTACAAAAGACTTTTAAACATCGATGAAATGCATTATATTATTTTTAAGTAAAGGCGTTTGCAATAATTAAAAATGTTGTAGAACATTTTGGTACTGGTTTTCACAATACTCTGGTTAGACACATACAGATTTGTTTTCATTACACATCAATTCTAAGCTTTTATAAGACTTTAAAAATTGTTTCTAAGAATTCATGAAAAGTGACAGGATGGCGACCTTTCTCTTAATTAAAAATTGTATGACTTCAATTTTTAATATGTTAGCTGAGTTAATTACCATTTTTTTCTTCTCCTGTAAGTAATATTTCGATTATTTCATATATAACGAGAGGATTTTTGCTTGAAACGAGCTAATAAAGGATATATTTACATCAAGTGGATGGAAATGTTTTTCACCCCATCACAGCAAGCAATTTTTCTTTTTCTTTTATTCTTAAAGATATTTGCTAGCAATATGTGTTTTTACTGTATGCCGTACGACAATGTCAGCTGTTATCAGCTTGTCTTCTGCTGTGTTTTGTGTATATCCGCACAAGAAATATCAGTAGTAACATAATTCTCCATTCCAATTCAAGGAAAAACAGTACCAAAACAAAGAACAAAACTGAAGATAAACGTAGCATTTGAACTTTGTTCGTCATAATGTTATCAGCGTCCATGATTTTGTGCACTATGTTTCTCGAGCAGTTCACGGCCTAACATACAATAGATCTGCGTATTTAAATCTCCGATTAAAGAGAGTAAAGGGAATCCATCCAATAACCCATTCTAGTTAAAATTATGGACAATTTTAAATTAATAATAAATTAAGTGATGAATGTTTAACAAATTCATTATACAACGTTATCATCTACCGTCCTGATTTCGTTCGCGTCCATGATTTTGTGCACTATGTTTCTCGATCTCACGCACTTGTGTCGAGATCCTGATGTCATCCACTAGATCAGCAGCACTCTTTTATAGTGACATCAGGTACTGATTAAAAATATCGACGAAAATGATATTTTAAAAACGTACTCGAATTAAAATTAAAGAAAATATAATGAAAAGGTTCAATATACTTAAAGGTATATTTGGAGTGTGTTTTAAGCTAGGACTGCTGTTTACATGGTGGCTCATCTTGTCACATTTCTATTAATGCACAACTTACGTTGGAGATTTCTGAGACAGAAAAGATAAGGTAAAGAAATGGTTATTGTCACATGTAGTTTAATATGCTGTTAGAAAAGAGTATAACGGAATAGTATATGGTACGGAATTCATAATTTTCAAATATGAAATAATAAATATCTGACATAAACTATCCTGAAAGCAAATTCTAAATTGCAGCATCATTTTGTATTTTTTCAAATTAAATATGTATTTTTATGTTTATTGAAATAGCTTAAGAACTAAGTTTTAAAATGTTTTTACGTTCGGGGCACGAACATGGACGAAACTCCTGATAAAAGTAAACGATAACTTGCAAATAATTTAGAGGGATGCTAAACATTCTGCAACGATGAATAAAAAAGCTGAACACGCTCACTAGTAATTTCAGTAACTTCAAGCAACATAAGAGTGGACACATTAAATTTCACCTTTAGTCAGCCAACCATTGCAGGTCAAGGGTATATCAATTAAGATGACTTCTTGTGATCCATACATTTATTTTAAATAGGACTTCAGTCAGCTCCGCATCTCGAATCACTTTGGTTTACTTAATGCTCTAAATAGCAAGTTTGGTTTTTTATGTAAAGTATTTTTTTAAATCATTTTCTTGTGCGAAAATGTAGTTTGTTTTAATTCGTCCAAAATGTAGTCAGACAAGACGTTAGTTTATCTGGCATTCGGGCATAGGATGTACGTCATTCAAAGTTATTAATCTTACTATCCAATATTGCATGGAGTAGTCACATGGATATTTACACACGCAATCCTGAACCACCTTTCTCGTGAAATTGGTATACGAAGTTACCTTTCCAGTAGACAATAACCAGTATAAGTTATAGTACTCTGACGACGTATTTTTCTTGATCTTCCAACCAGCATTCATATAGGATGTAATTTCTTAAGTTTAAAATGTATTCTGGTGAATAATTTTGCGCCTTGTCAAAGCCAGCTCAAATGTTTGACAAGAACAAGTCATTTTTTTCACAAATTTAATTTGCAAACGATAACGGATTTAAAATTCTCGTAATCCCTTTTAAAAATGGAATCAATATGACAAGGTATATAGTTAGCTTTTGTTCGAAAATTTCGACCACTTTTCGTTCTGATTTGCTTTATTTAAAACAAAAACAACTCCCTTAAATTTTCTTTAGACCAAACGGTAATCCAAGAAAAGATACCCTGTTGAGTTCACTATTAAACTTCAATAAGCGTACCACACTTGCATACTTTATCTCAGTCTGTGAAAATTATTGTTTAGGCTGAGTTGTGTTGAAGTTGCATTTTTAAGATTTCTGAAGAAGTAAACAATCGTAAAAAATTCTATATTTGGAAGATTCGTTTATACAAATATAAAAGAACCTGAAATATATCTAAATTCATTTTGTCATGGGGCAGCTGCTAGCTAGAATTTTAAATTTGCCGATTTTTCCAAACTATGATGCGCTGATGTAGAATTACTACATGAATGTTGGTCAGATCTGATGTATTTTTTTATTAAAAAAAGCACAGTGAGTTACAAATAATCTTTTTATTCAAATTACTTGCTTTTAACAGCGGCTTCAATATTTAAAACTGGGAAAACCAAGAAAATCCATACGACTCAAAAAAAATCCATCCTCTAAGCGATATGTATTCAATTTGTCAAACAAAGACACCACTCTACATTGCACCTATTACACTCTGGAACGTAAATTGCATGAAATAGTAGGAAATTAACGTGTTACCATTTACTGCACTACTTTAGTCGAAATCACCAAGTCATTGGCGCGAAAACAGAGGATGAAATTTATGATATATAAGCAACTGGGATACATGATTGGAGTTGGATTGGATAATCAGTTTCCCCATGCAAACAGCTGAAGCAATCATGGAGTGTACTGCATAGCAATATGCGAAGATGATCAAAATCATGCACATGCATTTTACGTACAAAAATTTGATTTCTTTCTAAATTCAACCTTTTGTTCTTTTCTGTGCGAATAATAGCCATATATAATGCTGTAAGACTATTTTGTATATATATATATATGCGGCGTATATATATATATATATATATATATATATATATATATATATATATATATATATATATATATATATATATATGGGGTTTCTGACACATTATAATGATGTTTAACAACATACCCCCTCCTAGGAAAGATCACACGTTTCTTTGGAGTATCTTGTCAATAAAATGTTGATTTTACCAATGACGTATAAACGCATAAACAAATTTGAAAACACTTGCGACTTTTTCATATCATATGATATAGTGAGGCATTGAAAATGTTTTATTCTGACAAAGAATTTGTGACAAATTTCATATAAGATATTTCCCGTTCGATACGTTTTAGATGTATAATTAATGTCATGGAATCATTGTATACTGAAATATTTAAGGTATTACTGGTAAACATCACCCTCTTTTGTTTAATATAAATTACAGATATTATGAAACCGATAAAGCCGTACAACGAATGTAGCAGACGGACTTGCTGGGCATTTTAACGTCGTGTATAATTTTTCAGAATTTCTTCCACCGAGCAATAGGTAGCAATTTTATAAGCGAGAACATTGTTAAGATTTTTTTGACACATTGTTATGTCAGACATTATTTTGAATTGCAATTGACATTACCTCATTTTCTTACGACTCATACTTTATCCTAATTTACTTTAAACGTTTTTCATTCAATATGCCATGAATAAAAATGCCAACATTGAGCGGAAAGATTTGATTACCGGTAAGCATCATAGCTTAAGAATGTTTTCTTTTCAGATGAAACTTGCATGTGTCGTGAATAAAAGAAAGATTTCTTTCATATATATAAAATGCTTTAGTATAATCAAGTTATCACTGTGTCATATTCACACAATTCTTCTGTTTATTACTAGTATATGAGAAGTGCAAGGTTACTTAAAGGCTAATGGAATGAAGCGAACGATAGATACCAGTTTCATACAAAGTCCATTATGAAAACTTTCAAGACTTTGCAATTAAGCAGTGATTGAACCTAATCACACACACACACACACACACACACACACACACACACACGCGCGCGCGTACGTAGAAGCTGTCTCAACGAATAGCCAATAAACGCGATAATATGTCAATGGTTTGGTTCGTATGGCTTTTGTGTTTAAGGCACAGCAACGCAGGTAGGTTATCTAGTTCCGGTGCAACTAGTTAGAGAAAAGTATTTTGTCCTGAGTAATGGACATACCACGGTAGATAACCCAAGTTGATATCATGGTACGATTCACACCTGCACCTTTTCAGTGGCGACCCGGCACGCTAACAACTCAAATGCCATGGTTCCGTCCATAGGTCAATGCGCGTGTTCAAACATGTGTTTGTATAAACAAGGATAGATAGATAGATAGATAGATAGATAGATAGATAGATCAAAGACTCCAAGTATAGAAAATACTCTTAAAATATACACAGCTAAGTATCTCGGTTTTGAAACAATAATCACCCCCAAAAATACATTTTTCGTCTCCAGAGACTCCGTTTTATATTTTTTTTTCATTTGTTAGTGGAATGGAATATGACTTTGGCATTAGATTTTATGATAGCTGATAACAAAATCATTATCAGAAGATCTTTGAAGAATGACATCCTGTTGTCAGTTTACTTAAATATCTTTTATATTTCAAGTCAATAGTATTGAAGAGAAAATTGATGAATGCCAATTTGTATTCAACCGCATGACAAAATTATGAAATAAGTAAATCAGTATTTCATTTTGCATCACTTGCGAGAGTCGATTAAGGTATATACTAATTTCATACGCTCGGATCAGATGTCAGGTATATAACGTATTTTAAATGGCTGTGTTCGCATTTATCCGCAACGTGTCAGAGTCTAGCCAACTCAGTGGCAAAACCACTAGGTTAAATTAAGTCCTTTGTAGGTGATAATCTCCAAGACACCAAAGGGCGGATTGACCATTTAAGGAATTGCTCATCTCAACTGTGATTTCATTAGGAAAGTGTGGGTACTTGGGATGCCTGAGGGTGTGACACGGTGTGTCTGGGACCTTGTCCTGCCATCTTATCATCATCAATTTTTTCAAGTAGACAATGTGAAAAATGATTAGGCTTCTTGACATGGCTTCTGTACACCATCCGTGTTTCGCATTCAGCATGGTCGGCAACACAATGGCTTTGTAGACCTGTTTGTAGACTGATGCCTTAAATACATATGAGAGTAGTTTGCCAAAAGGTCACACTGCTTTGGCAATTCTGGCATTGATTTAGTCATGGATGTGGACTTCCCGTGTCATTGTACTGCCAAGACCGATGAACTTGTCCACTGCCTGGAGGGTTTTGCAACTAAGATGGCAGGCTATACGTAAGCCTTTCCTGGTGCAGGTCGGTACATTACCAATGTCTTCTTAATACTGACTGTGAGACCCAAATTGTCACAAGCAAAAGAATGGCACATACTCTGTTGCATGTCAGATTCAGATTTGACACTCAGCAAATAGGAGACACGATTAGTCACTTCTTGTAACTTGATCTTTACCCGAAGTATTGTTATATTGTTCGCATAGGCAAGCGCCAGGGCTCAGGAAGACTTATTAGGCTCCGATACCAATTCCTGAGTAAAACCAGACTAAGAACAACAAGGGGAAAGGTTCGTTATCAACGCTAAAAATATACGTTTATGCACACCCTCAAAGACAGCTCCCATTTTCTCTGTGTGGTATAGCCATTAGTGTTTTTCAAGAGCCGTTAAAACCATCAAAAAAGAAAGAACCCCTCCTCCCAAATTCTCAATAGAAATTTTCGTGAGATCAGTGAACAAACTGACCTTACAGTGCCCAGTTGCGTGTATACTTAATACTTACTCCCGAAAATGTTCAGCCTAGGTACGTGTTTGATTACACTTTGAGGAAATCCGTAGAAGTCTGTGACTGAACTTATTATCATAGGTATCATGGCTTCAACGAATATAGACAAAGTACGGAGCAAAATTATAGACAAAATTTTGAAATAGTTGAAACACAAGGATTTTGTTACCAAGACATTACAATTCATTCGAAATTTTTCAAAGTAAATATTTTTAGAACAATATCTTAACAGAAATCCAAGTTTCCTGTGACCTGTAATTTAGTCGGAGAGTTTGTCCTCATTTCAAAACGTAAAGAAAATGCTACCTTAAAAAGCAAACGCATAGAAGACCACACATATTACTTTTGACTTCGTTGTTTAATTCCAATGTTACTGAGTTTTTAAAGCTTTGCAGATTGTAAGAATTATCATGTAAAAATTCAGTTGATAGTGGCAATACGTGTTTCTGTGTTATTATAATTACATATCTACGCTTACTAATGTTTTACAAGAAAAAGCATTCTATGGAAAAACAATTGTTACCGCCATGTATATAATACCAAATATTTGATATGCTTCTTGTTTTACATTTAAGTGAAATTCTAATGAAATAATGATCTGACAAAACTGTTTGGATGATGTTCAAAGCTCTTATTATTTGTTGAATAATGTTGTGAAAGCCACTAACTTTATTGTCTAGAACACCTTATTTACTAAACAGAGATGATAACTTCATCATTAATCCCCATTAAAATGCGATATCAATGTTAGGCTCATGTTTATCTACCCCTGACTCCTCATTTTGTCTCATTTTTTGCCTGGCTGCAAGAACCATCATCTATTGACTTGCTATTCATGACTGGCTGAAAATTGTTACAAGGACTGGTTTCAAATGCGTTTGTATATCCAGGCATAAGATAGATAGATACTGGTTTGAGACCTGGAAATATTAGTCTATTTCGCTAGCTTAATAGAACCTTTGATTATCGTACTTCAGCCGTTTTTCGTAACCGGACTCTTGTCTGTTGAATTGATGCATTGACAAGCCATTTGAACTGACGCATTGACAAACCATTTGAATTGATGCGTTATCAGGCCAATTGAACTGATGCATTGACAAACCATTTGAACTGATGAATTGACAAGTCAACTGAATTAATACATTAACAAACCCATTTGAACTGATAAGTTGACAAGCCGTTTGTAACGTTGCATTGCAATTTAAAATTTACTGTCTTATACATTTTTCAATACTCTTAACAGATGAAGCAAAATTGATAATGTGAATTAAAATTATTATTCTCAATGAAAAAAATTAAAACGTCATATCACTATGTATAGGAGCCATATGACGGTCGTCACGACTCTCTTGGTTCTGCAACCTTTTACACGCTTCTTTATCATCGATCGGAATATGAATAAGCAACAATGAAAGACAGAACATTATGGTAGAGGGGTAAGTTTGATTATACTAGTCTGAAGCATGCACGTTACACAGATTTTATGAAAACGTATTTAGGCACTATGTCTGTGTTGTGATTACAATTACAAATTTACAGTGTTTAAACCTTGAAAATAAGTTATGCATACACAATCATTGTAGTATAGAGAGTTAAACGCAAAATATAGGCACACAGAAAAAACGCAAATATAGACACACAGACAGACATTTAGATCTTCGAGAAGAAGGCAAGTGAAAGAGGTATTGCGAACTATTTTTTTTTTCCTTTAATGCAAATGCTGAATCGATCTCTAAGAAAAGCGAATTTTTTAGGCATTAGAATAAACCGATATATAAAAATAGATAGATAGATAGATAGATAGATAGATAGATAGATAGATGGATGGATGGATGGATGGATGGATGGATAGATAGATGCGTAGGTAGGTAAGTACGTAGAGAGATATTGTTTTACAGCCATCATGCACTATTTTACTCCCATTGTACACTTTGATAAAATTCAACTCTGTATCCTAACTGGTCCTGTGCCTACTGTACGTGCTGATGTATTGAAAAAATATTGATGCTTTTCTTTTGCCGACGAGATCCATTCATCCATTTAGATAGTTCAGGAAAAGATTTTGAGGGGCAGTTAGGACGATGATTGACACTTTAACTATGAGCACACGTGATGTAAAAGGGACGGTGATTGTCACCTTAAAAATGAACATATGACAGGTGACAAAGACCGTGATTATCGCACCAAAATAAACATATGTTAGGACATAAGAAGTTTGATTATACCTTAAAACTCGGCATATGACATGCGACAAGGACAGCAATTATCACCATAAAATGAGCATATGACAGGTAAAGAGGACGATGATGGTCGCGCTAATGACAGTTTCAAATATACCTTTGTATACATTCGCACTACACTTCGATAAAGCTGACGTAAAATTGTATGTGAATTTAATTCTTCAGTCACCAATTGGAAATGAAAAGAATATAATATTCATACCACTTTTTCACAGGAGCTTTACAACGGTCAGTTCATCTATCTTATCTGTACAATCTGTTACTAGGCATTGATTAAATTTTAAATTAAACAAGAATTAAAATAAATTGATGAAATTTAAAATGATGAAGAATAAAAATAAAAATTTCACATTTCTATATTAAATTTCGTCAGCTCTTCGTGACGCCAAGTTGAGAGTATATATTTATGTTAGGAATTCCTAGAATTACTATATTTTTAATATTTTTAATGCTTTATAGATATTAAAATCGTCCGCCCTGGGAACTGCGCGGAAAAATTGCGTATTTATAATTTGACTTTGAAAATAAAATGGAAGATTAAATAAATAAATCTAATTCTCTCAAAGGAAATAGTTATTTTTCCACGCCGAGAAATTTGATATTTGAAGCGGGATAAATGACAACTTGATAACACCAATAAAACTTTGATAACAAGAAATTATGTCGAAGATTTTTTTTCTCAATATGTGTTTGCTCGATTAATATTTTAATCCTGAGTTATTGAGCTCAACTGCGTTTTACCAATAATAAATACCTAAGTTATTTACTTTGTTTTGTGATAAAGTGTATTAAAAGTTTTGAATATTGCATAATTAATGTTTTTAATTCTTTGAATGAGATCTGAATTTTCAAGTCACCCATGAATTTATATATCTTATTGATTTGCTTAAGCAATTAGTCATTTTTATACCTTTAAGCAATTAGCAATTTGTATACCTTTAAGCAATTAGTAATTTTTATACCTTTTTGAACTGATGTCATTGCGTCATTGTCTATCACAATAACCAGATTTTCACATAGAGATAATGAAGAGATTCTTGCATGAGTTGTGCTTAAAGACACATTTTCATGAATGTCAATAAGCAGATTTGTTATTCATTTGGCAATTTGACATAAATCTGACTTTAAAAGGTGATGAATGATATTTTTCAGTAAACAGATTACTTCGTAATATCTACAAATAATCTCATGTAACTATGATTGATCCGCGTATTTACATATGAAATGAATGGATAATTAATGAGAAACAAATTAGTGAGGAATAGTTTAGCTCAAATATATGCATTTATTCTTTCTAATACGATTTTGTTTATCTTTATTCTTATTACGTGTCGATATGGAAATACACAAGTATTATATTTATTTCACAAGGCTTGTGAACTGCCGTTAATTATTTAAATATATATGGGATATTATTCTTCACTTAAATTTAATTCCTGTCTAAAGTTCTGTTGGTGAGATTCGGGTGATTTTTTTTTTTAGTTCAGCTGGACTGCAGATGGTGTTTTCTAGCAAATGTCTTACAGAAATGCTATTTCTATTAACGTTGATTGCATTATCAAAATAGTAAGTGTATTTATTGAAATTATTATTTCCGGACGTCAGTACTTCTTACTTTGTCTCTTATTTTCAACTTTTGTGTCAAACTGATTTTTCACTTTATTCCATCAGTCAATAGTTTGTGACATTAGAACAGAAGCTGTATTCTTTTAAGAACTTTATTTTTAACTCAATAAAGCATGTCTTAGCGTTGAACGTATCACTCCGGGGTATATAGCATATAACTCATGAGTATATAATATATAACTTATGGGCGCGGAACAAAAAAGTCAAGGGTATAGAACATACAAGTCATAGGTATAGAACATACGACTTACGACTACTGGGTATGGAACATACGACTCATTGGTATTGAACAAAATCAGAAGTTTTCAAACTATTACTCATTCATATAGAGCATATAACTCATAGGTATAGACCATACGACTATAGAAAATTCCGATATGACCTACTAATTTCATCTTTTATGAGAAAGATAGAATATTGTCTAATATGTGAAAACAATTTATTGAAAAAATAAATTTGAAGAAAAGAAGGTTGAAACCAAGAAACTGTTAAATCAAAGCAAAAGGTGACACGCTGATTGACCATATATCAAACGATAGTAATAACGAAAACCAGTAGTGCAAAACAGTACGATATTATATAATGTTAATATAATATCAAATCAAGCCTAGAAAATTTAAAAAAGAGTTATCTACATTTTCAGGGAAAGACCATTGCTCGATATTACTATTCTACTGATTTGTTTGGTTTAAATTTTTTGGTTTCAGGAATTAATTTATGACAGATAGAAAATTTACCCTATCTACTAAGAGCTTTTTCTCATTCACTTGTAGAAAATGAAAAGTTTCCAAATATCTTCGTTAGCACATAAACGACTATCATTTTAAAAATTAATTTTCATCATTTTAGCACATCATTGAAGTGTGTAAGTGTGATTTAAATTTTGAATGTTGCTTTAAAATTTTTTTAAGTCGCATCGCTACGATGTCTGCAGTGTGGCAGTATATAGCGATGTCTAGCACTGGGGCATCTTGCCACAGACATAGAGCATGATGTCCCACCCAGTCACATTATCCTGACACGAGGCCGACCAGTCCTAAACTAACCTCTTGATGCTGAGCGCCAAGCGAGGCAGCTGTTAGTACCATTTTGTATGTCTTTGGTATGACTCAGCCGGGGTTTGAATCCGCGACCTCCCGCATCCGAGACATCTAACCAGTACATCATTAAAAATTTAAATCGAGTAAACAATTGCAGAAAAGAAGTTGAATTAAGAAATCAATCAATTGAATTGATGATGGCAAATATTTCAAACCAACGCTACTTAGAATTCAAGAAATAACATTACAAGTAATCCGAAAACAACCAAAGCTAAAAATAACGTTATAAGTATGTTTGAATGAACTAAAGCTAAAAAAATAACGTTACAAGTAATTTGAAAACAACCAAGCGAAATGGAACTCCATAAATAACTGACGTTTCTTAGAATTAGAAACCCAGACACAACAGTTTTACAGGAACAACCTACATTACTTGGAATTCCTGGAATATACAGAATACAAAAAGTGCGACCTATTCAGCCGGAATAAAAGCAGAATGGAATAATCGCTATTATTAGCATGGCTCGAACATGGCATTAAACAAGATAAGTATAATCATTATGGCGCTTTTGGTGGTTTGTTACTTATGTAAGTCAAAACCCTTTATCCCATGACTCTACCCAAGATTTTCTCACGCTAGTATTGTATGTACCCTTGTGGTTTAGATAAATCTGGGTTCTAAAAAATAGTTCTAACGCTAGGGTGAATAATGAAACGGTGACACCGCCAACCGCGACAAAGACGCTGCCATCGCAAGTGCAGACAGTTCCATCTTTAGATATGATTCTAACATCGATATCATTGTGGAAACTCTTCACAAACATAAACAATTTTGTATATCAAAATCTGCTAGCGCGATTTTACACTTCAAAATCTGCCAGCGTCAATGGTGAGTCTCATATTTTCTGCCGTACGAAGCTTCCTTAGAAATCGATGGAAAATTTGTACAAAACATTCACGCTAATACCAATTGCGACGCTGATTAGAAGGTGGGATTTTCCAAAAAAATACACCAGCTGTATCGCCAGATACAGTGATGATTACGCAAAATCCGCTGGTCAGTCTGTGATGTTTCACAAGGACGCAAACGAATATCGAGTATGTCTGGCTTCAGCGTACACTGACTGGTTTCGGGGACGTACACAATTTAACACTGACACCTATGATAGAAGCATATATAAAGACGGAATTTTCTGCACCTGCGGTGGCAGCGTTTTTGTTGCTGTTGGGGGGTGTCAGCGTTTATATTTCCAAGAATTAGAAATTGGCTACATCGTTCACTCTAGCTTTAAAATTAGTTTTACAATCCAAATTTTAGCCACACCGCACTTGTATAATAATAACTCGCGCATGGTTTTGTTTTCTATATTTTGTTTGTAAACATTCTTCAACAAAATATATTAACGCTTAACTGACACATTTTTCCATAGAACTACCGGTATACTTCAGCAATGAACCGTGACAGAATGCGCAATGTTACGTTACAAACATATCATAAATACATTTCAGATCATTTACCAAATATCACCACTTGTGTCTTATTTCTTGCTCTTGTTCATCGGAGGAGAAAATGTCGATACATAAATATTGCTTTGATTACGCCTAATATAATGAAAACTTGCTTTGATCATTAGTTTTGTAGACTATTTTCGGATATCATTCTTAATTCAAATTATTATAGTAAACTTAGATTGAACGCAATCAACCACGCTTAAGACGAGAAAGACTATCTCGAAAATGCCTCACACGTCCGGCACTCCGAGACTTGGCTACTGACTCGTTAATTGGTCATAGATCACTTGAGATGTTAATAACAATTTGAAATTTGTTAAAGTAGTCTGGCGACAATCTTTGTATGTAAAGCATTTGGGTAGAATCCAGAGAAAACAAAAAGGCAAATGACAAAACATCTAACCTAGATCACAGACAATAAAAATCATCAAACAATAGTCTGACTCATATGTCGCGAATTTCTTAAATAGTTTATCGCTAATTTTACTAGACTGCAAAACATAAATCATGTACACATTACGTGATGTCAAGAATGTTTTTCATTACACTAGTAAAAAATATAGGATCTGTCCAAGTTACAATGATGTATTTTAATCTTAAATCCTCTAATGCAATTAAGAGAAATTATGAATACAATTTCAAGTACAGATTTTACTTGGACTATTAAATATTTCTTTTATTGATGTCATTTGTGCGGTATGTATGCTTTAATCTACAATATTCCACTAAATTATTGAGTGGTATTGCGGTATTGCATTAACGTGTAATTATGTCATTGTTGACGATTCCTTTTATTCATGTATTTCCCATTCATTTAGGCTTTAGAAGTATCTGATTGTAGCTGATTATGTGTCCACTGATATAAGTGTTTATTTTAAATAAATTAATTTGTAGGAACTCGATGTTTTGTTGATCTCTGTCCAAGTTGTTCCTATAAAACGTGTAATGTTGTAATGTGTATAAAAATACATTAAGCACAGATTTTAATAGAGAAATTAAAGTGATTCGGATATTATTTCTGACTCAAGGTCAAATCTATCGAAACACCGCTCTTTATCTCTCCAGTTAAAGACAGACGCATTTGTCCCTTTGGGTGCCCTCACATAGGGGCATGGGGGGTGGGGAGAAGAGGGCATTTCCCCCCTCCCGTATTCCCCTCCCGAATTTCACCTCTAAACATGTTTTGGCCTGCATACATAAAACTTAATAGCCCACCACTACATGTTTACCCCCCCAAAAAAAAAAATTCTGTCGGCGCCCCTGATTTGTAGGAAGGAATCCTTTCGCAAGCGAAACATATTTATTACCAATAGAGCAAAGGCACCAAATAGTTTCTGAAAACGTCTCCATAACGACCACACATACATACATACATACATACATACATGCATGCATGCATGCATACATACATACATACATACTACATACGTACGTACGTATTAGAGGTTCATTCACAGCTCCTCTGAGTGTAACACTGGAATGCTATTGGATGAGAGATTTTATATTAGCAATATTTCTCGTGCATCCAGCATTTAAGGTTAAGCATTATATACCTTTAATAATTAAACACTTGTTGATATGCGCCCATTAAACATATAAATTTGACATTTGATGTATTCCTAATTTCAACGTGCATTATATGTTTTAAATTGGGTTTCAAATCATGATTTACTTAAAATAATTAATATGCTTCTTTGACTCTTAAAATACTTCTGCTTTTGTGCTGTTTTGGTTTTTCTGTCTATCAGAGAAATGAAGAACAAAAAATATGATTGTTTCATTTGAAGAAAGGATGTGGGAACTGTTAACAGTAAAAACAAACTGCATATTTTATGTGTCGTCAACTCCTTACAGTTTGAGTGAAAATTAATCTTACAAAATTGTGCAGTTAAAGTTAACCTGATACTCTTACTGATACTGGGTCTATAAGAAGTTATTGCTTCCAAGGATTTTGATGGGATGTTTCTTTTTGATCTCTTTTTACTTCATGGCAGAAAAAAGTTTACTAGTCATTGATAGAAACAACCGATAGAAGATTTTTTTTTTTTTTAAATTTGAGAACGAGTATTGTACAAAATACAATGAATCTTGCCCTCACAATTGCCCATTCTGACAAAAGTAAATCAATGATATAGTTTTATTCAACGTCTAAACAGTATATTTGTTGGTGTTGGTGTTGGTGGCGTATGTGGTCTATGTTGTTGGTGGTGGTGTAGGTGGTCTATGCATTTAGAAACATCCAACTGCTATACACAATAATTACTGACCACTTATGCGTCTCAAAGCATTATCATTTAAAACTGAATTGAAAAGAATATTAATTTTTTCATTCTCGAATAAAAAATGTGTTCAACAGCACCCCCTTAATTCGACTATTTAAATATGGTATTTCGCCTTGATTCACTCCTGTAAGGATAGTTACATCCAAACGAGCTGCTGTACAATATACGGTTAAATGCACATACCTGTTTCACTAGGTGTCACAGAGATAATTCCAAATCAAAATTGTAATCGTACAGTGAGAACAAAGTTAGAATTCCGTTATTTTTACATTACTTACTTGTGACAGCAGCATCAATTCTAAAAACTGTATAAATCAGCAAAATGCATATTGCAGCCAATCCAACCGTCATTTCGCCTTCTTGATGTTTTCCGCTTTGACAACTACTCGAATAATCTTGTATTATGCAGCTACCATATAAAATGATTTGTTTATAAAACTTGACGGGTCAATACCGTGAAATGAAGTGAAATTAAGGTGATACAGTGCAATGTATTTAAATTAATATAGTCTTGTATCCAGTCGTTGTTGTTCAGTTTTAGTACCTTAAACAACCCGTGATGCTTTCAATAACGTTCTCACGCGTAGGTAAAGAGCTTAATTGTGATTGGTTACTCATTGTCTCCCTCTATAAATCGCCTTTGTATTTTAAGAGATTCACCGCATTGGAACATACTACAGTCGTACATGGTCTAATGTGGCCGCTCGCGACGTAAATTAAAACTCAAGCAGACAGCGCATGATAAGATCAATTTTACATATACAGATAGTATAAATGTAGGTTCTGATAAGTACATGGCAAAGTTATGCAATTTATGCTGGCAGCAAGTTTAGCGCTGTGAAAAAAACAAAATCTTGAAATGGTTTTAAATTTTGTTTTGATCTCCACGTAATGTTCGCTTACGAACATTTCGTGGCAGAAGTACAAGTAGTAAGTATATATATATATATATATATATATATATATATATATATATATATATATATATATATATATATATATATATATACTATATATACTATATATATATACTTACTTATATATATATATATGTTTGAAAAATTGTTAGTTAAGCCTTTTGCTCTCATAATGTCATTTCAATTTTCTACCCATGATACCTGGGAGGGGGTTCAAAAGGGTTTTTGGATTTAGAAGGTTATTACTGAAATTAGGTATTGGAAAATCTATAAATTTCTTTAACTACTGTGATTTAGTTACCTATTACGGTAATTTAACTGATTTTGAAGTAAATTTCTCATGTAACGGAGAGGTGAGTGTTTAAAGGGGTAGTAAAATTGCAAATGAGTTACACGTAACCAGATATCTAACTTAACTTTGTCCACATATGTTTTTACATATATGTTTCTTCAATAACTCTTTTGTTTCATTACTCCGATAGAAAAGTGTAATTGACAAGGTTTGTTGAGATCGACGATTCCCGTTTTCTCAGTCGTAGATCAAATAAAAATGTTGCAATTTTTATACTTTCAGAAGTCCGTAAGCCACGTCTAATACTACGTCATATGGAATTAATTTATATATAAATCGTCCTTTTTTTTAAACTGAATTTTAATACTCCAGATAATACTGTATGAGAGACCATTATCATGAAAAAGAAAGCATGGGGCTTAACCTGTCTGAATATATCATGTCGTTATCTGGGCCCCTGTTACGGGAATAAGGATTTATTCCAAAAATATTAGAAACCATAAAGAAACTTTACGTCTCAAAAAAATGTTTTCTGACTGTTAAAGGTGTATTTAATTAATATTACGAAAAGAATTCCATTTAGGTTCTGTCAAGATGTGACATTTTGGGGATTTTGGCTGTAGTTGTACTGAACTAACTCTGTCACTGACAAGTAGTCTAGCTAACCAGTTTCAGACCCCCTTTCTTTCCTTAAAACCCTAGGCCATTCACCCAAATGTCTTTGTTTTATTTTGTCAAACCACAATACTCTACCCACCAATGATAATCTTGGTCACCAACCTTCCTAACACTTTTTCCTTAAAACCCTAGGCCACTCGCCCTAATTTCATTGTTTTATTTTGTCAAACACAATACTCTTCCAACCACACGATATTGGTTTTTGTTATGTAAAACTCCTCGTTCACCCATCTCAACATTTTCTGTAGATATTAATTTGTTCCCAGCCCATCTGAAGAATTGTCATCTCAAGCCAGACAGATGAATTTCTATCTTCCAGTAGTTTTGACCTGATAAAGTCAGTAAATTCAAACAAACACTTCAAGGAAGAAGATTTTGCTGCTATTAAAAGAAGCTCATGTAAGTCGACTTTGCAGTCAGAATGAAACTGTTTAGTGCATATAGTTGTGATAATAACAATTGAAAAGTAAATCCTGCATGGTTTATTTACAAAAATAGTTTAATGCAATATTGTTTGATTACTGTAGACTGTTCTAGTCAAGGGAGAGTTCAGGGTGAATATTTCCCTGGCATATATCAAATCACTGATGTGTTTTTAATCGATATGTAATTTTTCTTTTTCAATATGCGGTATTTATAACCACTTTCTCTGTTGATCACAAAACATGATGCATCTCCTGTGTGAGAAATTTTTACATTTACACTGAACATGGATTGCTCAAACATACAATAAATATTCTTTCTGCCAACTGTTGGGGTCTTGGAGATTTTGGAAAATGAAAGGATGTTTTAATTATCTTAGAAGATACGAATTTTACAGGAGGATAAAATGTCATATATTGGGGCACAACGGGGCCATAAATATATTTCAAATTGTTACAGGTCCAATTCTAGAGGAGTTTGTATTCAACAACAATTTTGAGTATGATATAAAAAAATGTAAGATCCTGATGGTAATTTGATTGCATTAGATATTCAGATTGGTGAAAGAAATTTCTCATTTATTAATTCTCATTTATTAATGTATACGGGCCAGTTTTAACTTGGTTGAGACCCAGAATCAGATTCATATTATTATAGAAATATAAATAACTCCAATACTAGGAATGCATTATTAAACTTTTGTTCTCGTTGATCCATTTAGAGCATTAAATGTGGGATCAAAGAGATATACATGGAGAAGAAGAGTCCTCTACAACAAATTACATTGGATTTCCTTGTTGTGTCTGAATCTCTTAATGCCAAACGTAGAAAAAGCGACAATTGAAACATGCAATTGCTCTGATCTCTATGATAAAACTGGATTTAAATTTTTAAAAAATTCAGAAGGGGTACAGGTTTATGGAAGTTTATTAACAGTTTACTGGTTGATAAAGCATATATTGATGAATTAAAAAAAAATTGCATGAACAGAATAAAACTACAATATGCTTCAACTCATTATTGGGGAAATATTGTCAATGAATCGATTTCAGATCTAAGATTTGCTGTATCACACTGATTATTTCTAAATACATTGTTGACGGAAATTCTTGGGAAAACCATTTTGAGTGCTTCATATAAACTAGTACAAATTAAAACAGGAATACGATCCTGTAGAACAAATACGGTCCTTGGAGAATGGTTCCATGGGACGTTATAATTTAGAAACATTGGAGTCTAAACAAGGAGCTTGATAGTATGAAAAAAAAAGTTTGAGGAAGTGTTATTAGATCCAGAGTTATATGCGTAACAATGACTACATTTACATTTGACAGTGATGGACGTCTTCTCAAACTACGCCTGGGTTAATACAGTGAAAACAAAAGAAGACGAATGGACGACGTCTGTGGCTTATCTGTGATGAGCGAAAATCAGAAAAAGTACAAATGAAAGGTTATGGAATTACTGGATAAAGAATATATCGAATACTTACTTATGCAATAAATCATCTGTAGTGGATAGGTTTAATGTAACTACTATGATGAAAATGTGGAAGTATTTCACAAAACCAGCAAATTGATAGATATATAAAAGAGACTACTGTAGGCACCCAACAAATAATTTCAACATACGGACAATTCTACCGGCTACAAGGCAAGAACGCATGATTAAATAAATATCTAAATATCCAAAACACATTCCACTATTTATTCATAATTTGTTTGGATACGAGTCAGATCTGCTGGCGAAGTCATTTTGGAAAAATCGCAAACAAATAAACGAACACCCTTCCCCTTGATAAAACCCATAAGAAAACGAATAAACGAACAACCCTTCCATTGAAAAACCCATAACAAAACAAACAAACGAACACATCCGAAAAATCCATAATAAAACGAACAAACGAACACCCCTCCCACCGAAAAACCCATAATAAAACAAACGAACACCCCTCCCCCGGATAAAAACCATGATAAAACAAACAAACGAACACCCATCCCACCGTAAAACGAATAACAAAACAAACAAACGAAAACCCCTCCCCCGGATAAAAACCATGATAAAACAAACAAACGAATATCCCTCCCACCGAAAAACCCATAATAAAACAAACAAACGAACACCCCCGAGAAAACCTATAACAAAACAAACACCCCCGAAAAACCCATAACAAAACAAACAAACGAACACCCCCGAAAAACCAATAATAAAACAAACAAATGAACACTCCTCCCACCGAAAAACGCATAACAAACAAAAGAACACCCCCAAAAAACCCATAATAAAACAAATAAATAAACACCCCTCCCACCGAAAAACCCATAACAAAACAAACGAACAGCCCCGAAAAACCCATAACAAAACAAACAAATGAACACCCTCCCGCCGAAAAACCCATAACAAAACAAACAAACGAACACCCCTCCCACCGAAAAACCCATAACAAAACAAACGAACACCCCCCGAAAAACCCTTAACAAAACAAACGAACGAACACCCCTCCCACCAAAAAACCATAGCAAAACAAACGAATACCCCGAAAACCCCACAGCAAAACAAACAAACGAACACCCCTCCCACTGAAAAACCCATAACAAAAGAAATAAATAAACACCCCTCCCACCGAAAAACCCATAACAAAACAAACGAACACCCCAAAAAACCCATAATAAAACAAACAAACGAACACCTCTCCCACCAAAAACCCCGTAACAAAACAAACAAATGAACACAACTCCCACCGCAAAACCCATAAAAAAACAAACAAATGAACACCCCTCCCACCGAAAATCCCATAACAAAACAAACAAATGAACACCCCTCCCACCGAGAAACCCATAACAAAACAAACGAACACCCCTCCCACCGAGAAACCCATAACAAAACAAACAATCGAACACCCCTCCCACCGAAAAACCCATAACAAAACAAACGAACACCCCTCCCACCGAGAAACATATAACAAAACAAACAAATGAACACCCCTCCCACTGAAAAACCCATAACAAAATAAACAAATGAACACCCCTCCCACCGAAAAACCCATAACAAAACAAAAGAACACCCCCGAAAAACCCATAATAAAACAAACAAATGAACACCCCTTCCACCGAACAACACATAATAAAAGAAACAAATGAACACCCCTCCCACCGAAAAACCCATAACAAGACAAACAAATGAACACCCCTCCTACCGAGAAACCCGTAACAAAACAAATGAACACCCTCCCACCGAAAAACCCATAACAAAACAAACAAATGAATACCCATCTCACCAAAAAACCCATAACAAAGTAAACAAATGAACACCCCCCGAAAACCCCATAAGAAAACAAACAAATGAACACCCTCCCACCGAGAAACCAGTAACAAAACAAACAAATGAACACCCCTCCCACCGAAAAACCCATAACAAAACAAACAAATGAACACCCCTCCCACCGAGAAACCCATAACATAACAAACAAATGAACACCCCTCCCACCGAAGAAAACCTTGAGATCAAGAAGGAGTACAGTACTTAAAAATGAGAAAAGATGCCTCGCTTTTAGAAAAGAGTTTATAGGTTACATAGATTTTAAAAAAAATAAAAATGGTAAGATGTTTATGCAAAATGAACAATATAATTTTTAAACAGCTATATTTGTATGGGCCAATCCATAGTGTAACTTGCTAAAACTCTAAACGACAATAAATTTACAGAAATGAAGCCAAAACATTTGAGAATTGATATTCGAATGGGTTCTTTTTAAAGGTCCTCTGAAATAAATTAGCACCAATTAAGAAATCATATTCGATGTATTAGTGTATCAGGGAATAGCGAACAGGATTACCAGCATCTCAAGAAACATGTCCAATTGAATTCTTTTGTTCATCTTCACGACTATTGTGTAAAAACGACCCTTTAATATTTTTGTGATATTTTAAGAATTTCAGTCTATGGACAGAAATAATTGCAAACTAGACTCATAATTGTTTTTAGTGAACCTACACCAGCTTGTAATACTAGTTGAAAATAAGTAACGTAGAAGTAGAATTACTCACATATTATGGTATGTTTCAAGGATTGAATCTGGAATCAGGTGAGACGAAACTGATACACTAGCCCATATGTATTTAAAGACTGGTAAAAATCAATGTCCGTTTTTATCTATTTTCACAGTATTTTAACACGCGAGAAATTTATCTTATTTGACCAAAGGAAAGCAAGTTACATAATGTACTTTGTATGATGACCAGTTATATTGTAAAGTACGGATGCATCCTGGTACCAATGGCAAGGAATTAAATGCCGGCTCATATGTTGACATCACAATTTACATATCAATTAATAGCTTAACATTGTATTGCACATCCTATTAATACAATTTAGTAATTTATATAAAGAGCTGAATTAAAGTCTACATATACTGTCTTGATTATAGACTTGACTGAAACTCACATATGGATGTTCAGTCTCGTACAGGAAGTTCTGTCTTGAAATATAGACTTTGTTGAAACTCTACGTACGAGTAATATAGTGGGTTACTTGATGGGCAAGGGGACATACCAAGTCAAACAGGGAGAAAAGATTCGTGGGACAAACGGAGTTTAACATTAGGTCGCCATGTTGAAACTTATAGCACAATAGCGACAACGAGATATCCTATGCTAAAAACTGGGTCTGCGGATTCGAGCATAAACTTTCAGTTGAAGACTTACACTTCAAATAATGCCGAAGGCAATACTTTATTATTTTTATTACTTATTTTATTTTTATTGTACTTTTGTAAATTATGTCCTTTCGTTTTTGAACCTTATTTAAGCGCGCGAATTCTTGTTGACGGTTTCTGCTACGTAGCTATTTATAGAGCAGTAGATTCTCCAGAAACGTAAATGCTACGTTAACATCAAGCAAGTAATTCCACCAATGGTAGCCAATATAAGGTTTTGAACATTCCCCAGCATGGTCTTAATATTTTATCTAAATTGCCACATGCCTTCTGAGTAGAAGTTCAGTATTCAAAGAAATGGATGCGTTGTTTTGTTGGACATAACAAATGACTCTTGGATTGAATGCTTTCATATACGAGTTCAATGTAACTTGGCCAGTTCATTATTTTCCAGATTTGTGAGCAACTAATTTTAATTTCTTTAAATATGTTTTCGTGCAGCTCATGAACAAGTTAGATTACCTACATGGGCTACTTACAAATGAATTTAAGACTCTCAGTAAATGGCTATAGTGATGGGGGTCTAATAGTCAAATAGTGTAAAACTTCGACCATGACAGTTACGATGAGCGAGGCGCGGGATCTGTCTCCCACCCACCCTGGATCGTAACTATCACGGTCGGTGCCGTACATTGCAGGACTATGGGTCCAATTGTTATAATATTAGTCTCTGAACTCCCCTCCTTCCAATCTTTATATCCATTTACATATAGTTTTAAATTCATGTGTAAGGACCACAGCGAAATTGTTGTAGTCTCAATGTTCTTGGCAGATTTTGAATTTCACAGCTTTTATTCAAATCTAGTAAAAAAAGAATTATTTAATTTCAGAAAAAATGCAAAGATTTGTTATCTGATTACGTCAAAATCAATTTATTCAATTAAAAAAATATAAACTCACATTTTTGTTGTTTCATTTTAACGTCACGCAGTGTGTGTGCCTTACGTTTCAGTGTTTACATTAGTTACTTGGCACGTGACTGTATTTATAGAAGCTGGTACAAAGTAGTTTTATATACAGTTTATGCAGAAATAAATGCAGATCGGCCTGATCACATCGTTACGTTCTGACCAATGGAAATCTTTCCTACATTTACCAACTAAAGCAACTGAAATTATAATAAGCTGTACGAGTCACATCAAATAAATTAAAAAGTTTTAAATTGTTATTAATTAATCGAGCTTTCTGCCATGTGATTTATTGTAAAATGTCATGTGAAAATTATCTGAAAATCGTATGCATTGTTAAATTCTAAGGACAACTTTAGGTTATCAATGTATTTTAGGTCAAGTTTTGTGTGTGTCAATCCTTTACAATAACGATCCCCCTCCCCGTGACTTCAGATAAGAATATTAAAACCCAGATAAATTGTTCTATTAATAGTTCAAACACTGATCGCGCAGTTATTCAAGCACTCTAACACCCGCCTCTCTACCAAGCATATGTTATCCTTTACGAGTAACTCTGCCTCATTTGTGCCTCGACATTAGGTTTGCAGAATCAATCAGCTATTATTTAGGTCCTTGTTGTATGCTGTAAGATCAGTGAATCCCACTTTTTGACAATATTTTTTTCTCTGAAAGCTCAAAAGCAAGAACGAATAAGGCCAAACATGTAATATATATTTATCAATAATTTATTTTAAAAAATCATTGTGACTTTCATCAGCTCGTGTGTTGCTATTACTGGCTAGGCCAATTCGCTAATCAGGGTTTGTTGATAGATACAGTCACATGCAGATGGTGAATTAACCGGATCGAGAGCCCTTGCCTAGTTAAAGCCGCAAAAGAGCCATTTTTGATACATTTTACCATTTTTCCCAGATAACAAAACTTTGGAAGAAACAGAATGAATTTTTCAAAATCTTGACATGAAATGTTCTTTGCAATAATCGAAATATTAGGTTTAAACATGTGACGTACTTGTTTATCTTGTGACAGCGTGCAATCTTACATCTTGTGCCTTGAGGTTACAAGGAATGTACATGTTTACCTTGTGATAGGGTGCAATGTTAAATATTGTGCCTTGAGGTTACTAGGGTGCTAAATCTGCATGGGCTACCATTTCCTGAAATGGAGCAGCACATTGTACAAATAATTTTGCAAAATGGCTTCTATCACATTGTTAATGAGCCATAAAACTATTTATGCAAAGGGGGAACATTTACTAACGGGCTCAAGCAAAGAAAAAGGAATATACTACCAAATTATTCATGGTAACAAAAATTGGTTTGACACACTTCTTTCATTGAGGTCAAACTTTTGGATTTTATATTTATATAAATATTCACAACCTTTCACATCATCTTAGGAAAATTTAACTTTGAATTTACCTGTAAGTCGAACGAAGAAAACGAGAATCATTATATTTTGTCTCCCAAAAATCATCCAGATTTGGACAAGTATTTTTAAGGGCTCAAGATCTATCTGTTTTCTTCTGGTTTAAAACTTTCGAATGATATGTTCGTATTGTATGTTCATTCGTTGAAATAAGTCGTGAATCTTGGAGAAGAGTACCAAACAACGGCTCCATTGAATTTGGCGGGGTCGGTTGTTCGTTAAATTACTGCGACACGTTTGACTCAGATATAACAATTCTGATTTCCACGACCAACTGGCAGTTATCTGTTTGCATGGAAAATGCGTAATCTATTAGGGTGAAATGTGCAAAAATGACTGAATCTCCCAGTAAGTTTCGAATGACGAGCTACTGTACAATCTTCGTGTCAACATTTGATGGGATGAAGAATTGAAGATACAGCCTCCAAGTTTTGGAATAAATAAATTTGTCCAGAAATCATAAAATGTGCTTTATCTTTTTATCGTTTTATTTCAAAGTCATTTTCCATACGATTCAATTATATTCCAAAAAAAATTAACCAAAAAAGATCACGTAGGAAGAATCAACCGTATTCGACATATAGTGGTGTTGACTTCTTGCGTTTTCAAGGCTGATGTTATCAAATAATATGTTCCAACTTTCGACTAAAATCGGTTGTTCGACGGATGTCAAAGAACAAGATAGGATCCATTCGTGCGCATGCGAAAATGGCCGCGTTTCTCGAATCGAGGGACAAATTACATGGCTTGAAATGTAATTAAATGTCGATATCTTTTTGTTTTAATTGTATCCAGCGAAGTTTAGAATCAATATCTTTCAAGATTCCATATTATTTAGGCGATTTGGCAAATACGACTTGTTACACGCAACGGCGCTATTGGGGCTTTAATCTTATGATAACAAAATGCATGAAAGGCACCAATTATAAATATAAGACAAAAGGGTGCGAAATAAGTCAACTTGCAAGTCATACAAAGCATCTCCAATGCTCCCCGCCCCCAACATGTGGACCATGAAGCAACTGTGTATATTCAAGCATTGTATTCATCTATCTACTTATTTGTCTCTCTGTGCCTATTATGTAAATGTCGGGTTATTTTTTCTTTCTTTTGTTTTGTATAACCGTCTGCCTTCTGAAAATGCCACGTCAATCCTTAAATTAAAGAACAAAAATGAATACATAAAGCATTATTTTTGTTTGCTTACTGTTTCACGAGTTGCTTGGAGCCTAAGGGGACGCCAGTCCTCTTTATTAGATTTGGTTTCTTATATGCGGTATTTTTACGCAGCCTTTTTTGTTGTACATATGTACTTCCTTACTGGACTGTCTTTCTCATTTTCATGCAAGAAATATTGGATATAATAGGCAACTGGTATACACGACACGAACGATGTAAAAAAGACTCCACAAAACAACAGTAGTGCCCATAATACTGGACTGTCTTTCTGAACTGTCAATAAAAGAATGGGTTGATTATAATACGAGAATGGTGTACACGATACGAACAGTATACGCGACATGAATCTATTTTTATAACAAATATGTTCTCTTCCCGCCTTTTTGCGTAAGAAGGGTGAGGTGTGGCCTTGCAATGAACACTTCATTAAGAGTAAAGGTATGTTAGGCATAAAGAAATGTAAGGGCTCGGTGACTGAGTGGTCCATGGTGCTCGCCTTTACAGATCACTGTCATCTTAACTCTGTCTGCGCTGGTTCGAGTCTCGTTTCGGCCAGCGAAGATATGTGAGAAAGCTTGCCAGCTAGCCGCTATGTATAGCCTATCATGTGCAGAAAAACTGCGCTAAGCCCGCAAAAAAAGTCAAAGCCAAACAAAAATGGGGCATATGTACCGTTACGACTGTAGGATGTTACAGATATGCGTTTGCACATAATTTCAAATGGTCTTCCAAAATGTATACTACAGACATGAGTCGTTGAAGCAGATATATCAACATAGTCAGTTCATGAAACCTAACATCTGTGTTTTTTTTCCTGAGCAAAGAGCATTTTTTCGAACAAAATTCACAAACTACTCATGTTCGACGAATCATAACATTTTACAGTTTAATAATCTACTATCGTAAATTTAGTCTGTTCAAAGATTCCTATACAGTCCAAAAATCAGTTATATGATGTAATTGTTCTTATCAATCATTTCAGTCTGGTCTTTATCTAAGCTTTAATCAACCTTGAATCAAATGTGTGAGCAGGATTAGTACCTAAACCTACGTAATTGCATTTAATGAATCCTAGCAGTGTAGTTAAAATACCTTGCATTCAGAGATAGTCTTGCGACTCTGGACCGATTTTGTTAACATTTCTCAATCAAACAGTGCATGCAGACTTTCTTCGGTGATTGATCGAATACGGAGCAATTAAAACTTAATGACAATCTTTCTCTAACCGGTGTCACCCGAGTTGCCTACAAAAAAGGTCAGAAGTACACCACTCTCACTTTCATATTTCTAGTAAGTTTATCGTGTGTGCTATACTGTGACAATGTGACAATCCCATTAAAAAAAGATTAAACTGGATTTGAGTCAATATACGTAAGATTAAAGTGTCTTCCGTTACCCGTAAAACAGTACATGATTAAAGAGTGCAATACAAACATTTCACACAAGTTATTTCAATTTATTAAAATCATTATTAGTCTTCAATTCGGCATGAGGTCGGTTGTTAGTATCATATTCTGATTCGCTATTCTTTTAATTTTTTTTTTGTTAACTTTACTATATGCTTTTGAATGTACTTTATCAGAAAGGGAGGTGCCTTACAGTATCGAGAACGAGTAAATCGACAATTTAAGGTTTAAAAATACTTTAACACAATGATTACGTTTGTAGAATGTGATCAGAAAAAACAAATGTTGAATTTTCTTAAATTGTTGGTTTCAATACCTAATTATTGCATAATGTCAGACCTATAGTCGTAGCGGAAATTAAGGACTCCTCTGGGATCTGAATTCCTTTAAAACAGAGATATTAAAGTCTGTCTTTAAAATTTAAATTGACTTTGTTTCGGAATTTTCATTGTCGTGGTAAAGATTTTAATTTCACACATTTTGAAATCTTTAGTGAAACCAGCATGCATTCACGATGTCATCTAATGTGGTTAAATTCGTTTCAAGTCCTAATCAGCGAGGGTTAGAGTCTATGAAAAAGAACGAGTTGCTTCAGCCTGCTAGACATTATTATCTTTCTGAATCTTTAACAAAACAAAGGATAACGAAAGAGAGAAAGAGATATAGCAAACACAGATGCAGAGGGAAAGAAAAGAAAGGGAAATGCAGATAGATTTAAAGGAGAGAGAGAGAGTGAACTACAAAAGCGTTACACACACACACACACACACACACACACACACACACACACACACACACACACACACACGCTATATATATATATATATATATATATATATATATATATATATATATATATATATATATATATATACCATACGGATTAAGAGAATTAGAAATGACAGGAAGAACACTCTCCCCCATCACACGAGTTCAGGTTTTGACGTTGCCAGTAATATTAGGTTATTGGCCCCTCTTTCAGAAAAAAGAAGTAGATAAATACTTTCTTCACTTTGAGAAAATTACTGAAAACTTGAAATGCCAAGAGACCATTAGACTTGTATTAAATCCCAAATAATCTTAATCCGTCCTATTACAAGTCAAAACGAATAGAATGTTCCGAACGAATTCCAATAGTCTTAAATGTCCTAATGTCAAATAGTGTTGAATATCCTGATGTATCAATAGTCTTGCATGTCCTGATGTACCAATAGTCTTGATTCAATCTAGCATGTATTTGAGTGAGTTCACAATGATTCCATAATAATGTGTTAATCCAGTCAATGAGCACTTAGTAATTCAAACGAATGATTAAAAATAAATAATTCCTCTCAAACTATATTCGACCTCAAATGTAAATGATTCCACAGGCTGATTTAAAAGCAGAAATGAATGCTTTTGTTCAACAAACTTCTGTTTATAATACTTCATTTGAAGTACGACGCAATAGTATTTTCTGGAAAACGAATGGAAATTCCGCTAACTCGTAAACAAGGTTAGGCCTTGAATTAAAAGTTTAGTAAACATCTTATTTACCCCTTACAATGATAACATCCGTCAGATATTCAAAAACTCTATGCACAACCATCAATCACGGTGGAAAGTCAGGCACACAATATAAATTAAATGTACATAACAATAAGCTCATCGGTTTTCCTAATCCGTCTACATCTCATTTGTTTAAACAAAAACCGCTCTTGAGATTCCCGCCTACAACTGATTTACTCAGCCGCATCATATTTGCAATACAGTTAGTTGTCTAACATTTCTAAAGGCGTACTTTGGCCAGAACCTTTCTTTTATCGTGTAATGGGTTTGAACGCACTGGTGAACTTTGCCTTCAGTCTAAGAATGTGGTATACCGTTTCAACATCAGATTTCAGTATTAAACATGTAAATTGGTTCATAGGAAAACGTTCGATTACATTTCTTCCAAGGCACACTTTTCTTGTTGGCTAGTCGGCAGGAAGTAATTGCATGATGATTACTAGGTACACTGTTTATTTGGTGCCAATGATCTTAATGAAATTGTTGAATGTTTAGATTGGATCCCAAGCTGTAGAAACATTATTCATTCCAGACTGGAACAGCTACCATTGCTTTTGTGCAAAGACATTTTGAAGCGGCCATTTAAAAATGGGAAGATGGCTGCCTGATGTAGTAAATCATTACAATCAGCTTCAACTTTCTGTTTTCCTGATTGATGGTCATTATTTAGTCTTGAAATGTGTGTGTGTGTGTGTGTGTGTGTGTGTGTGTGTGTGTGTGTGTTTGAAGTATGCTACGACTTAAAAACAGAGTTCGCTTTTTTGAAATTGGCTTCAGGATTAAGATAACGGTCGATTATCACTTTAAATGTTTAAATGCTCTAACAGACTTAAACTTTAGAAGACTGTCTTTCATATGGGCAAAACGTATGAATGACCTTGGTGGCCATATTTTACTTCTTGTAAAATTTCTTGCATCTTGACTCAATGTTGAATTCCACTTTTACACTTAAAATGGCACAGTGAAAAACAAAGAATGTATCCACTCTGTGCTAAGCAAACAAGAATCTTCACGCAGTCTAAACAGAGAGCTTCTTGTATAATTCTACTGCTTCTAAAGATTTTGATTTATTGACTTAATGTTACAATCGTTTGTAGAGACCTTTACCAGATAAACTTCACATAGAAACATACTGTTATACAATTTGGAATTTAATTTAACATCATTTAAATGTACTCTTTAATCCAAAGGCAACTGAGTCATACTCATAAGTTAAAAAGATAACATCTTATTGAAAGTGCACGATTTCTTGATAAGAGTCAACGGATTAATATTCAATATACTGTTGCTAAGCAACAACAACAATTACTTTCCTATAATAATACTATATTTCCTCAAATGTTTCACTAATTCATGTGAAAGAAAACAATCAAGAAAATATTGTCATGCCATTTAATAAAATAACGAGAATGGTACTGAAGCAGACCCTTCTGAGATGGTAAGTAGGATGCTTGAAGAGAAAGTCGTCACAATTTGCATCTCTTACATAAATATTCGCGCCGCAAGAGAATCACCCTTCAAGATTTTACTTCATTTTGCTACAGCTACTGTATCAATGTAGCCCAGAATACTCATTTGAAAATAAATTTACCATCCCTAGATTCAACGTTTCTAAAAAATTATATAAGGAAATTGGCAGCACTTAATGGCAGTAACTCACAGCAAATTTTGACACCAATCATATCGCATACTAGTAATATGGGAGTTGGCTATCAACACTTTTGACACTTATGACAACGTTTAAAATACGTTCTTCTTTATCGTTTTCAATCTCCGCATTGTATTCATCTGTAACAAAGAGGTTTTCAGTGCAAACATTTAAGTTTACTAGCAATGAAAAGAATATCGTCCCTGAGAGGCAACGTGTAAAATTGCACATGGTTAAATATTGAAAAGAGAAGTACAGTATCCACCGTTGATGATACTAACTTCTAATTTTCCTAATACAACTAAAAAACTACGAGCTTCTAGACTGGTCTGAATAATTATCTTTGACAAGCCATCATTGCCGTTGATCTCTGAACAACTCATTAATTTCTATTCTCTAACTCTTCTTTTGGTATGGCATAGCTCACTGTAACACCATTTGCTCTTTTCAATGCTATTGATTAAAGTTTATGAGGAATATAAAAAACGGAATGAAATAATACACGTTAAAAGCTCTGCGCTTCCTTCGAGTAGAAATAAAGCAAATAAACGCTGCAGACTGTAACATCTTGGACGTTTCAAAAGCTCAAGAGGAGAGATACAAATAAACTATTCAGATGGATAAATAAATAAGTAGGTGTGTGAACATACATACATACATACATACATACATACATACATACATACATACATACTGTCACGTGCCCCCTACGGAATTATCACTAACCCCGGAGAAGGACGGACAATTAAAAGGTTAAATATCTCCGAGCCACCAGTCAGCAAGATAGACGGTCTATGTGTATAAAATATAAAAATAATAAGGTGAAAGGTATAACAGTTTAATAAACTATATATAGATATTCAACAATTACAGGACAAACAAGACCTATCCAAATTGCCAGTTTTTTCATCATGCGAGAGTGTTACCTTCCCGTGTCCCTTCTACGTTACTCGTCTGTAATTTCCGCCTTGTATTCCATGTCGGTACTTCCGATACCCTCATTTCAGCTCTCCCGCCCTCCTTGTCGGTACTTCCGGTACCCTTGTTTCAGTTTTCCCAGCATCCTTGTCGGTACTTCCGATCAAAAAACACTTTTAAACATGAGGCATGAACTGTAGCAAATTTTTACATACATACATACATACATACATACATACATACATACATACAAGACACTCAGACCAACACGAGAAGGTAAGAGAGACAGAAAGAGATTGTTCCTTCGAAAACTCGTTTGCTTCTAGTTCTAGCAGAGAAAAAAGATTGTGGAATCATGGGTGGAGGACAGTGGATGCTCTCCGAAAATGTTTACAGATATGTACTGCCGGAGACAGTGACACAATGGGTTATATAAAGTCCAGGTACTGTATCCTTGAATAACATTAAGAAGTTAGTGCGTTTGAGATACATGATACAAAAACATTAATAGCTGGTAATCAAGTAAATTATAGACGAGTTACTTCACTAGCACAACATGAAAATAACAAGTACACAGACATTAATATTTAAAATAAAACTAGACATATCAGTAACATTAAAATAACAACAGTAATAGGAGTAGCAAAGACGGACTACGATATATGTAACAAAGATATACTTAAATTAATTTTAAAGAATAACAATTAATATACATTCAGGATGCATCCCATAATACGCACATATACAACATTTAAATAAGTATACGACAATTCTGTTGGTAAAATTCATGCACAAAAGCTAGACTGACAATTAATCTGCACTCACATGCATGTTGATAGAGTCGGCTCAGGTCATCTATGTCATTAATAAAAATCTCTTTACTGTTACACACTGGAAATATGCGAGTCTGAGAGTGTCTATTAAACCTCTAACTGAAATCAGGCAAGGGGAAGCTTGGCAATGATAAAGTTGAAGACTACGTCCCTGTGTTATAGTACTAATTTAAACACATAGCATCTTGTCAGAACTGGAATTTGAACCCAACCCCTAATCACACTGGAAGCCGCAATCATACCAACCATAATGTTGACAGCCACCCCATACTTTATACTAAAAGACGGTCGCTGCCTGATCGCAACCTTGAGCTATGCCTTGATATCGCCGATCTTCTTCAAGTGATAGCTTTGGGGTTTCTCTAAGGGGGATACGCCATGGTAGAGTTTAATGGACGTGTTTAAATCGTTTAAGTAACTACCTCCATGAGTAATTCAACCTGGACGAGAAACAAATATCGTGAAGGGGTTTGTACCATCCTGAAAAAAAACCGAGTAGTTTGATTTTGTTACTTCAACGACGGCTATATTAAAAGTCACGCCGAGTGATACCTTGTGTTAGCCTAATGTTTCCATCGTTTTACGAGCGACTTCAGGATCATCTCTTTCTTGGCGCTGCATCAAGGAAACGTCAAACCCATTACCAGAAAGTTCCCCTCCCGTAACAAAACTACCCATGACCTTAAAGCGATATATGACAGGCTCTGACCCGGATCATTTTGTGCATAAGGTAACATCAGGACCATTCATCGTTGCCTTATTGGCGAGATAGGAATGAATCATCTTTCACACCGGCTTATCAAAGAGGCAAACAAGGCCATGTCTGTAGGGAGGCCCATGTACCATGCTTTGAAATGATACTGGACCATTATTCGCAGACAGGATGGGAAGGTGACGAATAGGCTGTCTTTGTCTTCGGTCGTTTAGAAAGCTTCACCCAAATCAGTGTAGAATACTTCAACAACATCCGGACATACGCTGGGCAACTCGGAGCCTCTGACGCAAACACTATCTGGGATCGTGATGACGGGAAAGAACTTTGATGAGCAGAAACAGTTTCTAAAGAATTTAGAGACTAAGATCGCGCACGACGAAGATCTTCAAGAGTCGATCCGAAAGTATCAAAAGGCATTGTGATATGCCAAAAGCAAGCTGGACTAAATTAAAGGCGAAGGTCTGTACTTGGTTCCTTCAAATAATGGACCTAAAAGTGGGTACCTCTGAGGGATACGATTACGAATTTTTGATAACCAAGGAGGGCCTGACACTGGGAGCTAACAATAATGTCAACGCGATTAGGCCTTCACAACTTCCACTGTCCATCCCAGCCCTGACAGTATGACTGTCCCGGTATCACGTTGGGACTCCACCCACTACTGGGGAGGAGAAGCCCACGCAGTCTGTAGTGCACGTCCAGTCGAATTCTGATCCACGGCTAAACCTCAGTGTCTAGTGATGCCCACAGACTATGAGGACAACAAGATGGTGCTGGTAGTGATAAGGATATCCGCAGACCTGCTGGTTCTATGACTTTTACGATGAGCGCCACGATCTTCAATCAATGACGTCTACAAAAACGCGAGCGATTGTTACGATAATCACTACATAACCAGCCAGCTATCCTACCACGGACCTTGTGGTTCTCAGCAAGAAGGAAATAAAGGAACCTATAACGACAGGGAGCGCCTCATCCGCCCTGGAATCCAATTTCTTTAACATATCGGCCAGATATCGTATGCCTCACCCTAAAAGCAGCAGGCTAAGAATTAGTCGGTGGCGGTGACGATGGAACAGCTGCGGCAGCTGCTGGAGTTGCGTCCTCTCCATTGACAGTGGAAATGATGAATCCGAGGGCGTGAGTATAGAGACAATGACAATGTCGTGTTTGCGATATAAAATCTCCAACCTCCCTGCCAGAGTCTCTTTAAGATCTCGTCAAGAAGACTAGCCATTCCGTCAGTAACCTTACCCAATTCTTCCGCCAGAATGGGGGCAGTACCATCTATTGGAATGGTAGCCACTTTCTCCTAATGGGCTTTTGTCCTTTTGGAGACATTTTAATTTTTAATAGCTGATAGGGAATACCAAGATCGCAATACACCCTTTTACCCACGTCTAGAGATTCTTCCTCAGTCGTTAACTTCAGAGGATATATCACACCTCCTCACATGAAATTAACAAACCTTTACAGGAACTATCTGAAGGAGTTGTTTAACATATTCTCACAAATCATCATCATTCTAATTTGTTAAAGGTCACTCCTGACTGTCCCAAGTCACATTTTGCTCCTTTTAATGTCCCCGTGCAAGAATTATCAGTATTACTTTAACAACAGAAAAAGCAACTTCGAGTTAAGATTGATGTCCTACTTGAAGTCGTATTTAAAAGTTCTTATGAGATATATTCATTTTTATGGCCATGATTCTCAGATTTAAATTAGCTTATAACACAAAACGTTTCTGTAAAGAAGGATGAATAAAACAGTATCGTGGAGCTTGTTTTATTTAGAGCAGATGTTTAGTGGAAGACATATAAATGATAAAAGTTATATAAATGCTATTTTCTATCCGTAGTAGGGACAAACAGTAACATATAAAGAAAACTGAATCCAAAGAATAAAAATTTTGACTCTTTTCTCAATTGTCCCTTTTTCATCATAGCTGCAAGTCTTTTCCCAGCAGCAACTCTACCTGGTTGTTTAATCTCGATGACTTGTGTCACTTCCTGAGATTGATCTGCTGAGGTATCCGTCTTCAGTTCTGCTGATGTATCATTTGTCGGGTGTGCTGACGTATCGTCAGTTGTACTTGTAATTTATTGTGGTTGTTTCTTTTTAAAACTTACGTGTGATATATAATCAGCAATGGATGCTTGTCACGCGCAGTACCTAATGTAAAAGTGACTGCTGATGTTCGACAAAGAGGTCAGGACGATTTAATCATTTATTAAATCACCCGCAAGACGTTCGCTGTTGCTATAGGCAGAAAGTGGCTTGCAAGTGCTGTGTACTCTATGAGCAGAGACGACACCATCGAAGTAGCTATCCTGGCCTCCAGTTTTGCTTCCTATATTGTCTATGCTTTTGTTCTTCTTTGTCGATCATCTCAATAAAGTTCACAAACGTTAGAGGTCGGCCTGTGTTCTCTCTCTCCTTTCCAGAAGCTAGCAACTCAGGCGATCACGCTGCTGAACTGGTAGTGATGAGCACGGGTAAATCAGCAGTAAGCGGCACGTGTTGCGCTTGTCGCTACTGATTGCTTGTTCATTTTGTGTTCATGAGCTGTCAACTCGTATAGTATCTCACAAGCATCCATGTCACTTATAGCAGCCGTCTTGGTTCTTACAATGTTCTGAATATGATTGCTTACGCGCTTAACTAAAAGTAGATTATAACCAAAGAGGCTGAGGTCCCAAGTATTTTTGAGTGGATGACAGAGTACAAAATATGAAGCCACCAAATTAGCTGTGTTCCGTTAGCTAGCAACTCAAAAGCGAGTGTGGAGCGGTGACGAAACATTGGTAGGATACTGGTGGGTCTGTGCACAGAAATATGTTACCAAAACTCTTCTTTCTCACAAGTGCACAGGGCTCTGCTCGACGCTCGGTTTCAATAGTATTGTTTTTCGTAGCGTGTCCCACAATGAGTCTTCCTCTTTGCAGTAGAAGAGCCATAACCACGACTTTTTCTCACGAAAATCACGGGCAACGTTTGGTGTATATACCCATATGCTAAATGCCGTCATATTGACTGACATAGGCTACCATAGTAAGGACCATTTCTTTACGCCGTACACCAGAAAGAAAGGCAAATTCACTGAGTAGAAAATGCGCAATGGTTCCCTCGAACATTTAGACAATTCACAAAAAGACACCAATATCAATTGTGTGGAACTTCGCGTCATTGATAGACTTGCCATTATTTTTGGGCCTCTTCCCATTGCCAGTATCTCAACTGTCTGTGAACATAAAGCTGGTTAGAATGCCCTCGATTGTTACCGACAGATTATAAATATCAAGTGCGAACTCAGCGTTCTTTGTCGCTTTCTCGAAGAGCAAAACGATAACCACCATGCTGCGTTAAGATTTTGGAAGTATAATACAGAGCTTGAATACATATGGATTTTGGTGGCGTTATACGGTAGTGCTGGCATAATTGTTTCATTCCTCCTAAAATCAGCTGGTAATGATAAATGGCTGGAAATTTGGTTGTGCTTATTATCGAAATCGCGGATGCTTTCTTTATCATTCTTTTCATTCACATTTGCATGCACAGACTTCAGAGTGAACGTAAAGACAGTACTGGGCAGTACGTTTGTTGTTCGAGAGCAGAGAAACAAAAGCAACAAGTCCACCGCAACACAACCTACAACATGCGATGTTTTGTCGACATCGTGGTCTTCGACTTCTCTTGATGCCTGCACTTTTTTGCATGGTGCAGTTTTCCCCACAGCTATGTCTTGCGTGTGCCAACCTCTTAATACTTCTGCGGTTGGTGGAGAGTGATTTGTACTTGTACGAATACTTGCACAGGAATCCTTATCGAATTAAAATCGACGTTTGTGTCTATCGTCACGTTGTCGCACGTAATAAGAAGTGTCTTTTTATGTCTCTCATAGGTACCAACTTTAAGTTCCATATCAGTTGGGATCATTCAGAGACCGCCCCAAGGGAGTACTCTAGGTTGCTTCTGGCGTATTGAGCAAATCCTGCTACTTATTTAATAACCTGGAGGAGTTCTCTCCGGGGGTGACCATATCTTCTACGTTTTCAAGAAACTGTTTCTGTACATTAAATGCCTTTCCTGGTTCAGCTATCGAGCAAAGCATTAGGTTTTGTGCGCCCATGATTGCCCAGACTTACATTAGATCGCTATCGGTGAGACCTTCTACCCTGGCTCTCGTAAAGCCTTGCGACTTGTCCAGCATAAATTACACAAACTCGTTCTTAGCCCTACTTCCTGGGATGTTCTGTGTGACGTAATCAACCTTTAGCTTCCTTGAATGGTCAAACACACACACTTTGGGTTGGCATATATCATCACGGACCGACTGGTATCCGCTGTTGATAGTATAATTATACCTCGTACCAATACCTTGGTTCATACTGTGCTTCTATGGCCAGTTGAGTTTTTGTCCACATAAATGTCATTGCAAATTCTTTCGTAAGCAACCATGTCCAAGCTGTTTTCAACATTCCACCCAGTTTAGCCAGGAAGAGACACCTCATCTAAGTGAGAATCGTTTTCACTTGGTAGTAAATATGGAACCGATAAAACCCGTGCACTATCTCTAGCAGTCCTGATGTTCCCGTCTGAAAGACAGACAATAGATGAACGCAGACGCCACAGATGGTGGTTGCGCACAAATGGCAACGTTGACGTGAATTTGCCAAAGCTTTATCTCGCAGTCGGCCGTTCTGAAGTACCAATGGTAGACAATATTCTTCCACTCGAAGAAACGTAGCTTATACTCAATAGCTATGTTAGAAAATCTGATCTGGAACGAAAGGTGCATCGGCTCTCCCTCCCTCCCTCCCTCCCTCCCTCTCTCTCTCTCTCTCGTTCAAGATGCCGCGAAAACTTTAGTTTAAGTCGCTATACCATCGTTCTCGCACTAATGCTAGTTATGGCAATGAATGCTGCATTGACCAATTCTCAAGTTGGACGGGTGGCTCGTACAGGCGATCCGCACTTTTCCTAAAACCCGGGAAGCGCTTCGAGAGATTTTACTTTAGCTCAAGATGGTACAGCTTTTCGGCTGCGCTTGGAAAATGTATTGTGAAATCTATCACGACGTTGACTTTGCCGATGAATACCTTTATTTGAACATAAACAGGTTAATAAAGGAATACACGCTGTGATTTATGGAATGACTGCGAATTATAATGCGGCGACCGAGCGGGCCAGCATTACGCTTGCTGACCATAGCTATCAGTTCTATCTACCTCTTTGGACTTGAATACTTATATGTGCTTTACGGAGCTGTCATTACACGAGGCATCTATTTCCCCAATGTCCATCAACGTCCGGCGGCTTTACATCCACCTCTACCGAAAAAACTCAATTGGGGATATTGTTGATGAAAAGAACAGCACCCTGCTACAACTTATTCGTACTGGCGGCGAGTCTTACACCTAACCGCATACTGTGTTATAAGAAGTGTCACGTTGGTGTAGGCTACTTAATGGCGGCATCCATTTCGATATGCAGATTAGTCGAAAGTTAAAATGCTGGGGTGCATCATCACTCTGGCAATTAAAGTGCAATTAAAAGTCTTAATACACTATTAGTCTACCCTGTCCTGGCTTCTTTAAAAGTAACTTTTCAATCTCCTTTGGACCATCACATCCGTTTAATGTCGTCCAAGATGTTGAAATTCTCGCCTGCGAGACGCACAGAGCAGGCTCGGCCAGCACATGCACAGGCACTGGTGAGACCTTGAATACTTAACGGCCGACAGTATGATGTTGGTCAGCGGAATCGCCACAATAAATACGTCTGGTTACTATCACTTGGATTCAACTCACAACTTTCATAACGCTAATGGTTTTACCCGCAACAACAATAGTAACACTACCAGCGTCCCTAGTGCCGATTTGTACTTCATTAACCTCTATAGAAATTGTGGGGATAAAACGTAGGCAACGCTTTCAATCGGTCTAAACGGCGTCAGGTTTATGCCAGTGAGAAATTTCCACTGTACATGGACATCACCTCACATCCAGCAGTCCGCTTGGCTTCGAGACATCCAATCTGGTTAGGACAGTTGCGGGTGGATATGACAGCTATTTCGGAATGGAGTGATGAGTGGTATCCAAGATATATTGTAAACCACTCCCTCGTAGCTGAGCCATCTGTCTGCCCTCCTGGCTTCAACCTTCCACGACATCTGTAAACCACGCTGAGCCGTTTCCGGACAGGACAGGGTCCTTGTACAGTCATTGTCCGACGGGGCCAGGCTACTGACATTTCCTGTAGCTGCGGTGCTCTACAGACCATGTCACACATTGTGAACAACTGTCCACTTACGAAGTTCCCCGGTGCGCTGCAGGCTCTGCACCTTGCTGATGATGACGCTGTTAAATGGCTGGGCATGCACTGCACACGATAAATAAATAAATAAACAAACGGCGTCATGAGGGCGTATAATGACTCACTAACGTCTCACACATAAACTTTACAACTAGCTTTGCGTATATATTTGCCGCTGAAGACACCATTATGTGAGAGGGTTTAAATATCAACGCACAAGCTTCGGAATTTTCAACCACTCTAACTATATTAGGTTTTCGCAATGAGAACTTGCGGTATACTTAGCTTAAAGACGAACACATAAAAAACCATGGAAGAAAGATCAGACACAAACAAGGAACACAAATCATTGGTGCATCTTTGCGATCCAGTGAGGGACGACGGAGTAAAAGTGCAGTTCACAGATAGAGTGTATGACATCGACGAGAAATATAAACTACTGGTACGAGAATATCTGCGTCTCCATGGAATTGACAGGTACCGGCTCAGACTGGGTTGAACAAAAACACAGAGCAGACGGACATCGAGTACTTGGGTTACTCAGAACAATATATCACGGCAACCAGCGAGCAACCAGGGTTAATCAGAATGGTTTCCCATTAGAATATAATAGTCTACATAACATTGAATGTTTCCAGTCCTATGGTGGCTCAACTCTTCTTCATCACACCAAACCTAACTAAATGAGTAAGTCACGTGACACATCGTCAGAGTAAGACAATACCAGTAGTTATTTTGATTGGCATATTTACATTTTTCAACGCTCCTTCCACATATCCTTAGAAAGATAAAAACGGAAGTACGATGATTATTGACAATTATGCCGTAATTTAAACTGGACCAAAATTATGCCGTAATTTAAACGTAACCTCTAATACTTCATAACAAGGCGTGTGTATCTTTTATTCATGAAGCGAAGAGGTAATATTTTCAATGGAAGGGTAACTGAGACACTTGTGCACAGGCAAGCACTTTTTGTTGTATCCTGTAATTCACAAATGACGTTTCGTATCGTGCATTTGCCGCAGGATGATTGTGCTGATCTGCTTGGGACTCGTATGCACTGCGAATACAGTTATTTGCTTTCGAATTATCTCGCCTAATTGAGATGACCTTCATGTGTACCCGTTTTACGAGCAGGTCTGAAACTATGTTACTTACCGACCTGCTCGGAAGACTTGTACACGTGTGCGTACCAGGTCTACAAACATCGTGAAGACCACTCGACGACGTTGATGACTGATATATATATAATTGTTTTTGGTTGGGGGATGGGATTACATTAAGATATCAAAGAGATGCCAGAGGCCATATCCATGTAGCCCATACCAGGTTGTTCTGTTCTAAACAAGGTTGTAACTATTATGTTATGTCGAAATTTATTCCTTTTTACAATATATTTCTTTTTTCAGTTAGGAGAGGACTTACTAAAGTTGTATAATATAGAAATGTTTACAATGAAATCTTTGCCACCTACTTTATGTGAACTATATTGAACGTTACCGGGAAACCATTCTTTTTAATCGCATAAGCCGTTGTCATGTGAAATTGATGTAGAAAATTTGTTAATTGAAGATCGATTTATTTATAGTATAGTGTGATACATATGATCCGTGCTGATGTCATCTGTGATGTACTTGCTTGAAAAATCCTGATCTGCATCGAGATTTTAGTGATTTGTTTAATCTGTTTTATGGTGAGGTGATCATTTAAAAATTGTGGGCACAAAAAATTTAATACGATGAAATACTACTTAAATCTGGAATTAAAATGTGTAGCCATTACTCTCGTTTCTCCCTTTCCACCCTACCTCTCTCATAGTCGCCATGTGCAGCCCTCCCAAATTCGGCTTTCTCAGAATTATGAGATTCCAAAAGGACATAATTCGGATCTCCACTTGAAGACTGTGCTATCTTCTATATCTCCTATCGACCTTGCTTTTATTTATTACTTTCTTTTCTGGATTTCTTTTCATTAATTATTGGTATGAATTTTAATGAGCCTTTGGGACAGTTTATCGAATATTCTGGACATCAAAGTAATTTGAAAATCGATTTCTTATTCTATCTATCCATCCATCCATCCATCCATCTATCCATCCATCCATACATACATGCATATGTACATGCATACATACATGCATACGTACATGCATACATACATACATACATACATGCATACATACATACATACATAAATACATACATACATACATAAATACATACATACATAAGTGCATGGTAGAAGTCTGAATATGAAATATATTTCGTCACGAAAAGTGTGTCTACTGTCTGACATTCTCTTCTACTGTATGTCCACTATAATGATCTCTGGTCCTTCCTTTATTTTTCGATAAAAAGTAAAAATATCCTTCTTTTCTTTTGTAAGACCATCGAAAAGTATCACATCACTAAAATTACGTTATATGCTGAGTGTATTTTTGTACTGAAATACAAGAACAAAATAAGAGTGTAAGAGCATCTTTTCCACCTTTTATAACGCACAAGTAAAATTTAATTCTGATCAATGCTAGCGGATTTATTTTAATGTATTCCCACATTCCTTTCTCTTCTTTAAATGCACTAATTACAGCAAAGAAAACTGACACGATCTCTCTCTTTTAGCAAAACATCAGAAAATTCAATGCGCTGTAATTCATTCGTATTATGAAAATGTTCTTCTACACCACATGTCTAAGATGCCAGGGATTAATTCTTATTAAGAAACAATTGTTATACATCAGGGTTCAAACTTTTTTACTTTGCCAAAGTCAAAACACAAACTACTCACCAGTATTTGGTCCAAATAAGACCATTATATTGAGAAAAAAAAATGAATCAGTAGTTTATCATCAAAAGGCAAAAAAGAGAAAATTCCCATTCATTTAAACGTAACATCAATCAATAGGAAAAGAGCCAAAAGAGATGAAAAACAATATATAAAGACCGCCTAAATCAACATGTTCGCTATCTATCTATCTATTATGATAAGGATTTTTATCATAATCTTCTTCTCATTCCCTGTTATGAGAAGGAAATACTCGTAGCTTTAAGAGATGTCTTTGCCCATGATTAGAGAGGGACAGAAGAGAGTTCGGGCTCTCTTAAAGTGAACTAGGTGTCACGCATAACGGTGTAGATACGGCTATATCTGGGGAATTTGGCGATGCAAGAGACACACGGAATCCTGTAAGAAGATAGACGGAGTCTCTAATTCTGGGACTAACGAACTTTATTGATATAGATCTATAGATAAAGCTACATTCTAGAGATACAACTTATAAAACCTTTATATTGAAAAATACATAAGATATATACTGAGTACTTTTCCTTCGATCTTACCAACTTTATACGTTTTTGTGATTTCTGTATTTTAGAATATAATACAAATAATTAGATATCGATTGAATATAAAGAACATAAAATTCAATAGTTGCGATTAATGCAACAATCATTTTAAAGAAATATATTTTACCAAATTTAAATTAGGATACCGATTTGAAATAGATTATTAAACATTATTCTTTATTACTTAAAGAATATTTATTCCCAAATTAAATCTTAGCATGAAGTTGGTAGCGAATTCATCTTTTCACCATAATAATTATCACAAATACCAATGAATATAAATTCTTAAAAACAATTAAATATTCCATTACATTATAATATTAAAATAAAAAGAGAACTCACTACGAAAGTTACCACAGAATTTAATTTTTAAAGGTACTTATTCATTAAGAAATTTACGAACACAAACGATTCTCAGCTGTAAGAAGATAGACGGAGTCTCTAATTCCGGGACTAAATAACTGAAGGTACAAGCGGCTCGGCACATTATTTATACTGGTTCAAGATACCCTTGGCCATTGAGCACCAAATGCAACATGTCAGTATCATGCCGGCACCGCGTGCACCTGTCCCAAACCAAAAAGAGCTCCAGTCTATCCTGACAGAAACGAATGTGTTCCATCTGCTTCCAGTCCATCTTGATGGAACCGAATGTGTTCCATCTGCCTTCAATCCATCTTGATGGGATCGAATGTGTTCTATCTGCCTAATCAGCATTATATTGGTTGAACCCTAGCTTACTAAATCAGACAGAACGTAGAATATAGTTCTAGTAAATAAGGTTAATCTCCATATATTTTAGTGGAAATTACTCCCAATATAATTTAATGGAAAATTAATCCAATGAAAAATTAGTTTTAATACAATTTAGAGACAATTTCAATGTTATTATATTTTACTCAAAAATTCTATCCTAATATATCTATCTATCTATCTGTCTGAATATCTATCTGTCTGTCTGCTTATTTATCTATCAATATAACTATTTATCTCTCTTTATATATATATATATATATATATATATATATATATATATATAGAGAGAGAGAGAGAGAG
>JAECUM010043156.1:0-10184 GCA_016617855.1 Megalonaias nervosa
TGCCTGATATAGATACTAGGAGCGCTGTCTGGAGTTTGTCTTGCCATGCTGCATGACCAACCATATCTAGGTTTTTAGGAGCCTAACTGCAAATTCCAAACATTGTCCAAAATAAATATTTTTTAGCAAGAAAACTGAGGAATGTTTACTAAGTTATGCCATTATAAAATACAGGTATGGACAGACATAAAGAAGAAAATACAAACAGATAGACAGACTCTAAAGAATGTTACTAAATGAGCACCCACATCACATATTGCATAATCTTCGTATGCGAATTCGTCTTCATGTTGGCCAGGAAGTGTGAAAATGATCTTTTTCTATCAGCATTAATAATTAATTTTACTAATGTGTGTTGTTTTTGCTTGTAAAATAATTTAATCTGATATTATTGTTTAATGTTGAATGAGGGAGGGGGGGATTATAATGCTGAGTGCAATACCTTGAAGTCAATCAGTCAAACGGGTGACAGACCGATGATTGTTTCTCCCCATGTATCATTGATAGTATATAAATTTTCCCCTTAATTCGAAAATTCTAAAAAGAAGCAAATTATGTATTGGTGTTGGATATTTTGTTTCTGTCAGTGGGGTAAAGCATATCCCAGGGCTAGATGAGTGTATATATATATATACCGTTTAACTCAAGTTATTACTTATGCAGCATTGAATATCATGTAATATCTATAATAACAATGTGTGGGCAATGTGCAATTGTAAAATGCAGTGAATGTTGATTTTTCCATGCTCTTACATTTAAATTCAACAAATGCGTTTTGATTATTGTCGGCCTTAAAATGCCTGAGGAAGAAACACAGTGCTGTACTCGTGTGTGTGTGTGTGTGTGTGTGTGTGTTTATTTATACCCGCACTTGATTACTGTTATTGCTACTGTTTCTACTACTCCGAGTACCACTACTACTGTTGTTGTCGTTGATTTTGACGTTATCTTCATCATCATCATTATTGTTATTACTGTTGTTGCACTGAGGTCAGGATTGAAGAAAATGGGCAGGGTATTGGTGTGACTGACCGGTCTGGACTAGAGTCACAATTTTTCCTATATAATCTCTACATTTGTTCCTTAGTACTGAACTTTCCATTATGTACAAATCATAATAAATATAATATCAATCTAAAATAGCTTCAAGGATGAATTCATGGTGAAGTTCTTGTCATTGGTTATCCGGCGTTTCTTTGACAGGCTGGATTGTAAACAAAGCAAGGTGCCATAGATCACAGATTTCACTTCTGAATCAGCATCAATGTCTCATTACTCACTGTGCACTGTCGCCGAAATGTACACAGACAACCACAAAATAATGCTCAAATTCTAAAGAATAAACATTTACTTTTAAATAAATACCAAGAATGCCTACATCTAACTCTTTTATAACTAGCAAAATGAGACACGAAGACATCCTCTGAGAGTAGACTGGGTCTACATTAATGGGTACTGTACGAGAAGTAATAACTGTGACCCGAGTCCTGGCAGGCTAAATTATTTATGGTCAATCTTAGTCCAGCTTTTATATTTGCATGCAACACCTATTTCAACTTTACACAGAAAGTCTTTTAAAATTTCATAGCAAACAAGTTGTGTGACAATTGTCAGAAAATGGGTAGTGCTGGTGTTGCACAACGTGCAAGTTTTGGGCCAAGTGCTCTTGAGAAACAAAAGCTAAATTTGCTATATCTTCCTTAATTATAGAAATTTTTCAATGCAGTCAAAACTTAATTGTAATACAATATAAGTTTTATCTGAAAATATGTGTGAAATATAAAAATATTGATAAATTAAATTTTAATTGAAATTTCAATGAACATTTAAATTAAGGAAACTAAATTTTAATGAAAAATTAAATTTTAGACAGCAAAGATGACTAGTGAATGGTATTTAAAACATGTGGTAGCTTCGGTCTGTACATTTTATAACAATCTGTCTAGAGGTAGTGAAGCAAGACAGCTCACATTGATTTTTACAGCACAATTGCAATATCCCTGTTCCAATGCATATAGGTGTACGCACTAAAGAAACAAAGATAATTGCGATGTTCCGCATTTATTGTGACAGGTACTCAGCCAGTTGTTATTATAAATAATTGTACACTCAAATTTCCTATTTTGATGGGATCTGTACCAGGTTTAATAGCACAAATGCACTGCGTTTCAATGTCAATAATCACAAAATAACCACAATGTAATAGGAAAATACAGTTCCAGGGAGGCTCTGCCTGGCTTAAACAATATTGCTGATCTCTCTCGTGAAGACCTTAGCTATGTCTTTGAGGTGCAGTATATCAGTGTGGTGATATGAACTAATCCTGGTCACTTACGGCTGGTACATTTGATAGTCTTATTGAACTCGCGGTATCACCAACTGACTACTGGAGAGCTTCCAAACTATTCCAACTCTTCCATTTTCTCCAGATACTAGGCTAGATCTGAAAAGATATAACATGTTTCACTTAATCTTATAGATCAGTGAGATATAGGTAAATGAACTTTAAATGGGATAGATATGGAGATTTCAAAATTACATTAAGAGTGCAAGCACATGTAAACCATTAAACTTCACATAGTGACACTCAGAAATATGAAACAATGTATTAAAGTGACTATTAATTCAAAAAGTATATGAGGTTTCTAGAAGTATGTTTATCAGATTATATTCAGCCATTTACAGGCTAAATAACTAATAGGGTACACTAGCTGTCATAAAGTTTATGTCAGTGATGGGGATTGGAAAATCCAAAGGCCGGAATAGAGAGTAAATAAATTACTCTATGGCTGTATTAACCGTGTGTACAATAACCATCTGTTGTTACATTTTGCCCGTTTACAGTTTTATTAATAGTTATATTCACACACATTAAAATTTTAAAAGAAAACAAGAATATTTTAGAATTGAGATATTATTGGTGTCTCTATAAATGTATTGTTCATCAGCTTGAACTATTATAAAACAAAGGTATTTATTTTTAAATAGAATATTTTCTTTTTTATGAATTTTATAAATTAAAAATTATTTCTGTAACTACAATAACTTTGTATCCAGTTTACGAATCATAGCTACATGACGGGCTCTGCACGAAACATAGAAAAATGAACAGAGTTCGTTTGAAATAGTTCTAATTCTTTCCAGGCATACATATGTGATATTTCAGTTTGCAACCATCTATCTATGATATAAGCACACTGTAAGTTTCACTGTAGGTTTTATATGGCAGCAAGAAAGGCTGCTGTCAGTTTTTGTCTTTTAATTTTTCATATATGTATCTTTGCTAATTTCTCCTCCATGTATGTTGATAATATTATACACGACAAAAATGTTTGTGTAAAAATCATCATTGTTGCTGAGTTTATCCTTGTTTAACTTTATAAATACAAGTATGTTTAGGACCGCTCCGGTGGCCTAGTGGTTAGAGCTTCCGCCTCGGATGCGGGAGGTCGCGGGTTCGAAACCCCGGCCAAGTCAAAGCAAAGACTTTTTTAAAAAAATGGAACTAAAAGCTACTTCGCTCAGCATTAAGAGGATAGTGTTAGGACTGGTCGGCCTGGTGTCAGGATAATGTGACTGGGTGGGACATCATACCACATGTCTGCGGCATGATACCCCAGTGCTAGACATCACTATAAACTGTCACACTTCAGACATCGTATCGATATGACTGAAAATTGGTTAAAGCTACGTTAAAAATCTAAATCACACACACACGCAAGTATGTTTAAAAATCTACGAAATTAATGTTAATGGAAGAGCTATATTTAATCTAGTCAAAAATGTATCAATGAATCATCTTCTTGAACAAAATCACTTACATGTCTTTTGCCTATCTGAAATCATAGTTTGTAATGAACACATTTTCTATCTAACTTACTAAAGAATTAAATCATGTTTGTGTTTCATAAAAGCGTTCTGCTGTGACGATTTACAATGATCTACTTAGTTCTAGAGACGCTCCAAAAACATTTTTTCAAAAAGAGTGAGATCCTTTTCTATGATGTTAAGCAAATCTCTTCCAAAAATAAAAATAAATTATCAATATTTAATATGGTAATTGTAACAACCACTCCAATTATACTCATCAGACAAGATTTTACAGAGCCATGCCAACTTTAAAGGATTCTCTCCTGCTCACCTGCTCTCTGCCTGCCTGCCTGCCTGCCTGCCTGCCTGCCTGCCTTGCCTTGCCTTATATACACTTGCTGCTGCCAACAACACCAACATATATATATGTATACACGCATGATAATCCTTCACTTCAGTAATTCTTTCTTCTCTGTCTTTTAACCCATGCCATAAAAACTTGTAAAAAAAGAGTATATTTAGTTCACTATGAGTCTGCTTAGATTGAATTTTGGCGAAGACAATAAAAGATGATTCATGTTTGCAGATACGTAAATCGTTAAACAATGTTTTCTAAATCGAGTTATAGACTATTGAGTCTAAATAGAGTTATAGACTATTGAGTCTACTAAATTAGCAGTGTTTATTTTCATGAATTTCAAAATTATAATAAAAGGTGTATTTTTTTCCAAATTAGTTTAAAATTGTACACCTAAGACACCAAGCTCACCACAAACCCATTTAAGACTGTATTCTAGAAAATATTTCATTTTACTACCTATTCTAATCCGATCCGTGGTACCTTTTGTTTTGTCAATATTTTACTTAGACCAGACAATTTGGAACACAGATATAAAATCTCTAAAGGAGACTTCTGAGATTTTTTTCTGAGGAAAATAGGTGCTTTTAATATACGTAGAAATAATAATATGTGTAAAAGATATTGGCAAGTATCTGCTGGTGAAAGCAACGTACAATAAATTAAATACAAATATAGGACTTGAAGGAAGTGCTAAATTAATTAGGACGGCAAAATCTAAACAACTGAGACTTTCGAAAGAGATGAACAAATACTAAAGGAAGAACAGTAAAACATCCAATGAGCTATACGTTTCAGAATTTTTAAAACATGTGTAATAAAGTGCCTAGAGTGCAAATGATGATGATTACAATTTGAATAACATGTATGACTTCAAACAGTCTCATCAGAATATGGATATACTTAATAAAGATTTTGATAGAGCTGTATTAGTTGCCGAAATACAGAAATCAATCAAGTCTATGAAAATGAATAAATCTACTGGACTTGATGATATCATAACTATGATGATCATTAACTCAGTTGATATAGATAATCAGTTTTTAATAAGATTTTTATAAGTGGAAAATATCATGAGTCTTATTATTATTGCACTTGTCCACAGAAGGGTAGTATTAGCAGTACGGATAAATTTAGAAGCATGACACTAATTAAAGTATTAACCAGTAGCAACCGCCGAAGCAAACTCCGCCAATGGCGTGAGAGGCGGGGGCAAAAATGTTCTTATCAATCAACATTTTGCGGGGGGGGGGAGCAGAATTAAGTTTTGTGGGGGAGGGGTGCCCAGAGTGTCTTGCTGCGCCACTGGTATTAACAAAATTTACTCAAATATTTTCAACGAAACGTCATTTACATGGGCTAGAAATAATGTTAAAATTATTCAAAATCATGTTGGAGATATCTCATGTTCATTGTATATGTATTTTGCATGTAATTCTCTAACGTTTAGAATAGTGGTGATAAATTGTATTGTGCTTTATTAACTGTGAAAAGGCATTTGATAAGATTTATTGAAATATGGTATAACTTGACGGGAAATAGAGTCAGTAAACTGCATGGTTAATGTGTTGAGAGCTGTATGCAAATATGTTAAACGCTGTGATGGTTGATAGTCTTTCGAACCCGAAGAAGACGGGTTCTGTGCAATCATCTGTGACCACGGCGATGGTTCTGCAGTCCCAGTCTTGACTTGCATAATCGATCACAGATGGGGCACTGGAAGTCAGTTGTAGTTACAGGGACGGACACTGACTTGTTGCTACGCTTATAGCCTCCACCATCTGCGTCTGATGTCCATTTTCAAGGTCAATTGACGCTTTGCATGCCTGCGGGTTCGGTCATGTGCTGTTTTTTCTATCTCCGATGGTTGAGTCCGCATCACTTTATTGTGTCTTTCAGGGTGTCTTTGTAGTGCTTGTGTGGTCGCCCGTACTTACTTTGGCCATATGCCAATTCCCTAAAGAAGATATGTTTCGTCAAGGGGGTTCCATCCATTCTGATGGCGTGACCAGACCAGCGAAGTTGGGCTTTGATCAGTATTGCCTCGATAGTTGTTGTCTTGCCTTTATTCATGGTTTTGAGGTTGGTAACCTTCTCTTGCCATCGGACCCCAAAGATAGAGAGGAGCGCCCGCATATTGAATTTTTCCAGCTGCTTGATATGTCTGGGACATACGGTCCAGGTCTCGCAGACATAGAGCACGGAGGAGAGGACCATTGCATTACACACTTTCAACTTGGTGCATAGGGTAAATTACAATAACATATATTTTCATTTATTTAATTCATAGTTTAATCTGAAGCAGAGAAAACCCCTCCCAACAATATTACTTGCCTTTTTTGTTAATGATAATATACACGGTATGCACTTTAGTTCAGATGATTATGAATCAATAAATGATTAAATGATTTTTATTTCACTTTATACTGGTGATGCTGTGATCTATGCAGAAACAAAATAAATAAATAAATAAATAAAAACTGTACATAAGAAAATCATTGATCATACAACAATTTTAAATTGAAATACACAACTGTTTTATTATATGAGTTATCATTATCAGTAAAATTTATAACATAGCATACATTCTAAAAATCAAGCTGACTCTGTTTAAGAGACAAAATGTAATTCTAGATTCAATAACGTTACAAAAGCTGAAAATGGCCCATTTCACCGTTGAAGGTTTTAGGAGAAATTTTCAAAACAACTTTTCTCCAAGAATGAATATCCTTTAGTTTAATGCAGAACACCTTTTGAAAATCGGGCAAAGTTTACTGATGCAAAAGAGGCCTAAGAATATCTCTACTTTGTTTGGAGTTTTCCGTTTTTTTTTTTCCTTAGTCATAATTTTCAGAAGGTGAAAATTTTTTCTTACATACAGCCACTTTGAATGTGGAACAGAAAAAAATCTATTATTGAACATAAAGCCTGTTACTCAGCCAACCGGCCGTTAACAGTAGAAAGTGGGGTGATGCACTTAATTTAGATACCGAGAACGCTCTCTGCAGTATTTGCTATTATTACACTGCAATACCTGCTACATCTGGGTCATTGGAGACTATCCTACTTATACGGCTTTTCAAAATGCACTATCTTGTTTGATGATAAAAGGACACAAGGTAGTCTCGTTATACGTTGATTCTGGCAGTGCATCTTTAGAACTTAATTTACTATAGTGATCGGCCCCAGAATAAATCCATATTTTTAAGTAAAAAATACACATAATAAATTTCGTCGACACCTTCAAATATAATTTATCCCTTAATCTTATATTCAGGTCAATGTTATTCAAGATATTGTCATTAAAACAATACTTCTTCACTTTTACCTATTACCAATTATAAGATATGTGAATGCTTTTGCCGAAATTCATGCGATTGTGTTTATCTTTCCAGTATGAAGTAATTATATTTAACTCCATTTGTTCTTTACTCTTCTTAGATTCTAAACGTCAACGTCTTTAATAGTTTTCTAAGCAAATTTTGGATTTGTAGAAAGAAAGTTATACAAGATTGCACTTTAGTTTACGCATACCTCTCTCAGGCAGCTTGTATCCCCAATACCAATTTTAAAATCGAAATATACACAATGAACAAAACTTACTCATTTCTTTCACTGATTTATAATTTCTAACTCGATCGCCACCAAGCGGTCGATAACATCGTTGCCTTCTTAGCGTTTCCGGGAGGGTACGTGGAAACTATAGTTGAAAAGTTGCAAAGTAGATGTGAGTTAACCATTTTCACGGTCATCATATTTTGATAAATCCTCAAAACAATTTAATTCTAAGAATGGGCATCATTTAGTTCCTAACAGGGCATGTAAGAAAATTAAGTAATGTTTCTTAATGCAAAAGGGACCAAAAGGCATTTAACTATTCTAACATTGAGGAAGAAAATTGAGATGCAATATGTTAAATTTGGTACCGATGGTGTGATTACAAATTACAAATACTTCAAATGTAGAGAAGAAGCAGATGTTACAAATAAAATCCATTGTCTAATATAATCCACCCTTGCACAGCCAATCTGCCGCAGACAACGGGAAGTGACGTGGTGCACCTAATATAGATACTGGGACCGCCGTTTTCAGTGCATTGTCACGGGTCACTGATTTCAGTGCTTTGTCATGGGTCATTGAACCTTAACACACAAATACTAAACCTGTTCCAACAATCCTCTTAAACTGAATAAATAACCGGATTAATTATTTTTCACTCTTTCATGCAAAAGTTATATTTATATGTTTAATATGTTAAGTATTTTGCAATTAACAAAATTTCTAAATATTTGCGTTGACCTACAAAAATAAAACCCTCCTCGCTCGTTTCCTCATCATAATGATGATAAATCGAGTCACTGAAAATCTAACATGCTTCCTCTATTATATACCAACAACTGAGTGAAAGTACATCAATATGTTACAATGAGCCATTTTCAGCATTCTGTACATCAATATGTTACAATGAGCCACTTTCAGCATTCTGTACATCAATATGTTACAATGAGCCATTTTCAGCATTCTGTACAACAATATGTTACAATGAGCCACTTTCAGCATTCTGTACGAGTAGTCGTTAGTCAAAATATTTACACGACTGACAAACTTTGTGCGAATTAACCTGCTTATTTCATTTGCATTGATCGCCATGAATATATAAATTCGTTTCCTACTATGTTGTCTTTGTTCGATGAATACTATAGATGATGATAACCTCTTAAATTAAATAATATTGTTATTTTTTGTATACAGATATCAAACCCTAAATAAAACCATAATTCTAGTAAGAAATTAACATAACAATCATAGTCACGATATTGAAAAAGTATTTTGTTTCTTAGTCTATTACTGACGTCAATGATTTAGAAGATATTGTCATAAAAGTAATATTTCGTCTCTTTTTTTAAAAGTTTTTCCAGGTTTAAGTTGTATTGAATGCTTCAACCGAAACGCGTACACCAGTATGGTTTTGTCTGTCAAATTAACACTGACAAATGAATATTATGCTTACTTGGAACGTGGAAAACTTTGTTACGCTCTTTTTTTGAATAGATTGACGTCTGTTGTGGATTCAAACGATAATTTGGAATTTAAATACACATAGGTTCTCTAGATTGCACTCCGTTTGAACTCTGAAACGTGGGTGTGAGTGACCCAGTTGACCCTCAGCATATCCGATAAATCCTAAAACCAATTTTGCTTCAAGAATGGTTTTCATGTAATTTCAAACAAGATATGTTGGGAAATCGATTAATGTATCATGATGCACAAACGTAGGAGCCGAAATAGATAGTTCCCGAATGACGTCTTCAGCAGCCATATTTGTGGTATGCTGGCAGATTTACCGTTGAGTTTATATGGTGTTTGGATGTTGAAATAAATTCATTAAATCTCAAGATACTGGTATAAAAATAAATACATAAACAGAACGCAAATCAGGCTTTCTATTAGAATCTATATTTGTAATTTATAAGTTGATTTTTCTTCAGTGTGCCTTGTTCAAAATGACAAATTTTGGTGTCGCATATAGGATAAACTGCCAGGTTGCCCATCGTCCAGGTAAAATGGGCAGAATATAGTCTGCTAGTGACCTTATCAGGAAGAATCTATTGTTAGAGAAACTGTAATCTGTATATTAATTTTGGTACCGATTGTTTTATATTTGCTAATATATTTAAGAGGTAAACATATTCAAAAGGTATATGTTCCAATCATAAATACTACAAACGACGAACAGCATAGATGTTGGAAAAGAAATCCTTTATCTAATATAACCAACAATTGCTTAGCTAATCGGTCGCTACCATTGGAAAAGTGGGGTGATATTTCCTAATATAGATAATGGAATTTCTTTATATTGTCATGCTACAAAACCAGCCATATCTGAGTCATTGTAGTATAACCTACAAACAATAAACCCAGTCCAAAATAAGCATCTAAATGACCTGAAAACTGACGAATAGTTAACGAGTCAAGCCATCTTATAATATAAAGATGGACATCCATAGCAAAGATG
>JAECUM010043157.1:0-10518 GCA_016617855.1 Megalonaias nervosa
TATACGCTTTAGCAACCTTCTACCTCCATCACTGTTTGCTTCCACAAATGCTACTGACAAGTTATTTATCTTCAGACCACATATTATTAACAATGTATGCAGATCAGGCAACACTTAATTTAATTGTATATTAAACAACACATCAATGCAGCACGTTATATCAATGACGCGCGTTACATCAATGATTCCCGATGAGAACTCATGAAATGTTTGAATCGTATTTTGGAGGTCCATGATCGCTGGGTGTTTACTATTTACTATTGTAGAGCGCTTAGAGCTTACAAATATTAAGCGCTGTATTATTTTTATATAGTGTCATTCCAGCCTTTTGGTGGCTAGAAGATGTGCTGAAAATATATGGCAACATTATCTTGTCCCCTGATTGTCCCTAACTGCGTATTGGGGATAGAAAACACCTTATATCTTTTGGTATCATTTGCAGTACTATTTGCGTGCAAATTTGTCATCGAGTTCTGAGTTTTCCATTAATTGAACAGTAATTGAAATAAATTACCTCAACACACTATACAAGCATGTCCTATTTGTGTAAGGTGTCAATCAGTCTGATTTTAGTGTCGCGACCGGTTGTTTACCAACGGGAAGGGAAAATAATCTACTGTTTATTATGTATAGTTTGCATAAGGAATCAATTAGGCGTACCAGCGGGATTTTTGTCTAAATCTAAACAGTGACTTAGTATCAGTACTCCAACGAGTATGTTATAAGTATGGTTTGTTCACGGAAATCTTTGTATTATGGGATTTGCCTCAGATTTAGCCAGTTTCTTCACACGTGTGCTTAGATTAGTTTTGATCTGCATGGATGATTTTATAATATTGCAAACTAGAGATGCTGTAAATCTTCAAGATCAAACTTTTGACTTTTATGTGCATACGTAAAGCTGCTGAATTTTTAAATTTTGCTAACAACATATTCTTCTAACATAATATGAATATGAAACTGTTAATGCTGGTTTCATGTTATCATTTGCATTAGTATATACAGATTTATTGTATTTTTCATCTGAGTAGCGGTAAGATAATTTTTTTAGGTTATGTCAATTTTTATTATTTTGTGTCTCTATTTTACTTTTTATGTTTTGGGGTGTGCCCTGATTGTTCCTCGCCTGCTTAGTGGAAATAGAGATAGAAAGTTCGTCATATTAATTGGTATCAATGACATTATTGCTTGCCAGTCAATTTATTATTCAAGCCTTCCTGCTTTAGAGACTTTTTTGAACTATTAATTTCAATTGCTCTTTAATAGTCAAGACATTTTGTATCATTTATCTTAACATACAATACGAGTTTCGTGTATTTATTCCACCACTTTCCACCAAGGCTGAACGAAGAAACTACGAATTATATGTTTAGCCAATTATAATTCAGGTTTCCTTACATAATCAAACAAAAAGAACTTCACTACAGGTGCCTACCATTCATCTGTGTATCACGATTCTCTTTAAATGTGATCAAAATTTTGGCCAGCCCTCTGGCAACGGCATAGTGGATTTGAGGCGTGTTATATAATTTCAGCTTCACGACTGATTGAATCAGTACCACATAAGCGATAGATAACCAGGCAAATACAGGTTCAAGGGTTCAACATAATTAGAGACACGATCTCCAAACTTATATCCAAAAATGATGAAGTCAGAGAAAACTACGACATATCATGGCGGCTTGGGTCAGGCAAGGTCTCATAACGTTGTCATCATCATCAGAAAATCGAACTTAAAATTTAATTTGTTCTTGATATATTAGTTTAAGGACACTAAATTAAATTAATCCTCTCAGGAATCAGACGGATGATAAACTGTGCATAACACCCGAAACACTTAAACGTTCGCGCTGAATTTAATAACTCATGTACACATCCTGTGATTTCATGCCATTGCCATAACCCTTCAAACCTTTTGGTGTGTGCGTGTGTGTAACACAATAATTTCAACAAGTCTCAAAATGAAGTAGGTATAAATAAAAATAAAATAAATGAAACAAGTCTTTATATGTCGTAAGTGTATTCGTAACTAAGCAGCCCTTTACGGCAGGTTTACGACGTCTATGATGTAATTAAGAAGATTTTTCAACCATTACGTTTCTGAGAGAAAAGTATTGCGCACAATAAAACAAAAAATTTCGACACATGATTCCTCAATTTATTGTTGAGAGAACTGCACTTGCACTACATTTGTGATGTGTAAGCATCACTGAGGGTTAGTGAATTTGTCAGTTTAAATGAATGATTCGTCATGTGTGTGTGTGTGTGTGTGTGTGTGTGTGTGTGTGTGTGTGTGTGACAGACAGACAGAACGAGTATACGGTTATTCTGTGTGCGATTAGATGAGCGCGCTGTATTGTCATTGGTACATATTAGGATAAGAGGGATTTTTAATGACGCACATGCATATAATAAGGACATGTATCCGCGGCGTTCATCTAATCCATAATATATATATGATTATTATAAATGATTATATCGCAAGCAGGGTGGGACGAACTATGTCCGATGACACATTCTGTCCTCAATCCACTGAGTCAGTACATAAATAAGATCCAGCTTAGTATTACGTAAGCCTACTCACAATGACAAATTAAACAGGACTCATACAAAATCTTCAACATCGCAGCCATTATCACCAGTCATATTTGCAGAGTATTCTCTTCATAGGATGGACAAGAAAACTAATTTTGTTCCTCTAGAAGAAAAAATGTATACAGTCAACATAAGCGTGATATATCCTAGCTCGGTCTCTGTCTTAATTATCTGGAAATATGTAAAATAGACCTTTCAGGTAGACAGTGCTTATATATTTATCTCCTGCTAGCCGATAGATGTCAACAATAACGTCCACGATTATGGTCTTGATTCACCCTAATAATGTGTGATTGTTCGTGTAGCAGCAGGGAGGGTAAACAAGCCATTTTCTAGGAGGGTCCGTTCGCGAAAATAAGCTTCCTACGAAAAATGAAAATACAAGGTCAATAACGCCAAACGGAAGCCTCTAACCGACCGATATTTTCTCTAATTTGGTTATCGCATATATTTGGATTCTGCAGACATATCAGAAAGGTTATCTTCAGAGCCAAGCATACAGTTGTACTTGTTAGAAAAGACAAAGCAATGATGCAATCTGGCGACCCAAGGCTGTTGGTGCAGGTATAGTAAGACTAACAAATCTTTCGTTGTGGATGCCAGTAATGACTCCATCGATCGCCGAAGAACAACGGTTACTCTCCTTCGTGGATCAAGGTGGTAAATCAACATTGTCATGGTTGAGGATGACAACAGACAGTATTTCAAGTGAAGTTGCTGGTTTATTTACATGGCAGATAGCATCACAGCAGGGTGTTTCTGCACCGCGACATATATTCATCGCATTTCAGGAAAATGCACGAGAAAAAACACAAACACGAAGTTCGATGGTATTTGACACGCTTGGAGTTAGTGAAGTTTCTTTAAGGATAAATATGCATCAGGAACCAGCCGAAGAAGTATTACTGAGTTTTGATCGCAATCATGTAGCACGGGCTTATCATCGGCTGATGACATTTACGGAGTTTGATCATTATGTTGATTCTGGTTTGCAGATTTTACAACGCTGTATCCGATATATAACTTTTCGTTGGAACATTTAGATTTATTCAGGGAAGCTGTCGTTGATATACACGTCCGAGCTCGTGTAGCACGATCACCATCAAGAATACCTGGTCCACCAGTTATTCTTGGTGGTTACAGAGCAATCGCTGTTATACTTTCAGACAAAACAATGCTACATGGTGTTGGTGGACGAATGAGGGTCATTGATGCCCCAGTGGAAAACGTAATTAAATCGCTCATGATATTATAATGTCATATCATCATCTTAGTGTCAGTCTGACTCCTGGTCAGATTAAAAAACCACAATCAATATCAAAAGAGAACTGTGGATTAAAAATATCACTAAAAAAAAGAACAAATCGAAGGTATTCCTGCAATCTGGTATTCAACATTACAAACACAGACAATAACCGATCCGCCAATATGTGGACGTGAAGTACTCGCTGTACTTGATGCTGTGTCAAGGTCCCTAATACCACCTCATAAATTCGTGCACGAGCATACCACCAGACGGTATACCACGTCGCAAAACATTTTAAATAGGTCATAAAGTATAATGGTAGATATTTACGGAAGATCTGCTCGAGGTAAACCTCAAGGCGACTTATCTAAATATGCAACTCTGTCAAGAATGAACTCGCTGATCTTTTGAGTCTTTAAAATGTGGACCAAAATGAAGTTGTTGCTTTCAGGATAAACAAGAACGATTAAAGACGAGCAATATCCTGATGACAGATACTATTCTACGAGTTCCAGATGCGACCGAAGATAACTTAGCCGTATTTACTAAAAACGGTAAAATTAAAAATTAAAATGAATCAATCCTAACACTCATGAGAGAGATTACTGGACATATCAGAAAAATTGTGGATATTATGTTTGGCGATCTCAACATGGGCAAAAATACAATTAGTAATGTGAGACAGCCAAAATCAGACGATGATGTAGCAACAAAAAGATCCGTAGACAGCAACAACGCCACTATCAGAACTGATATCGATGATCGTTTACGTTCCGCCGGTGATACAATGACTGGTTCTCTCAATATGGCAAATAATACAATTACTGGTCTTGGAGAACCAGAATCAAACGATGACGCTGCAGCGAAGAAATACGTCGACGATAGCAACATCCCGATGATGACATCGTTAACGACAATCAGTGATGGAATGACCACATTTAGATTTGATTATTCTACTCGCGTACAAACGTTTTTAAATTTTCGTAGAAACACAAATAGAGCTATTAATGAAGTTTTTGGAAATCCAGCGGTTATTGATATTAAACTCTCTAACATGAAAAAGATTACCGATGGTGTAGTACATGCAGCAGAGTTTGGATCATCATTATTATGTGCACCACTCAATAAATCCATTAAACATCGCGCTGAGGTTACCGGCATATACAGGATCTCAATACTCGGCGCTACAACATTTACAACATCTACAACAATTTCACGATTTTATCCCCTAATTGGATCTTCTGGATCTGTGTTAGTAGTAGTGGATCAAAACGATGAGAAAGCATTTGTGGTGGAACCCGAAGAAAAATCTTACGCTTGTTGCACTAGTGGTGTCTTGAATTAGTCGCTAAACTACCACCTACTTAAAATGTAATGAATCAAACCGCAATCGACGTTCAACGTTTCAGATACGAGCAAGTGTGTTCGTGGCATACATAACTGAAACATATCATCGACGAGTATACAGTAAAACATAATAAATATCGCAGACGTGTCGTTATTACTGACATAATTGTATACTCTGCATCTGCGGTCATAGCTGGAACAGCAACGGTCATCGGCGCATTCTCAGCGTCATACATTATAGCACCAGTAATAGGAATTGGTGTTGCTGTTATAACCGGTGTTGCTGGTATTCTTAATATCATTGCAAAAAAAAATATCCACGTGCGCGGTTGATAAATTACACGAGTATGCAATAAAGTTTCATACAGCGACGCTAGCATACTCCAAAGTATCTTCGTTGATATCATCAGGTCTCAGCGATGAAATAATATCAGATCAAGAATTCACAAAAATGATTAAGATTTACCATGAGGCAATGACAGTAACTTCGACTTCGTCAGAATCTACGAAAAAAGCCTTATTTAAAAAATCAGGATTTAATTAATAATGTCAACGTCGAACGAAATACTGTAACAGATCATCGCTAATACAACACCGTTGAAAACCACGATGACATCAGCAAGCTCAACCAATCCTGAATTTAGCGTTAGCTTTCCAACTGCAATTCCAGCGAAGGAAATAGCACTAGCACAATTGGGAGTATATCACAGCTGGCCAAATATTAGATCAAAATCATACGGTGCGTTACAAGCAAATAATTCACTGGTATTTGCAAACAAAAATAAAGACGATGGAACCCCCGATTGGCAAGTTGTGAGTATTCCTATGAGCAGTTATCAAATCGAACAAATCAACGATCAATTCCAGCGCAGAATTAAATCTATCGCAGGAAAAGAATGCAAAATAGCTATCACAGTTCACGAACTAATATTATAAGCACAATAAAAATATCAACTCAGGATTATGCCGTAGATATATATCAGTCGTCGATCACATCCGTATTAGGATGACCAGAAGGTCCGTCGGTTTATCAAGGACCACCAGAGCCAAAACGAGCCGATTTTATCGCAGATAAACGAATATTTTTAAAACTTCCAGAATATCGAAAGGAAGACCCATGGATATTTCGTGGTGAGGAAAATTATTTTACTGCGTCTGATGGTATAAAGCTTCCTAAGTTACAGAAACAAATATATGATAGGAACAAGGTTAATGAAGAAGATATTAAATCATATTCCGGCCCGATTAATTTTGAGCACTTTCGGGTACTCAGTGATCTACGAAATATGTTTTCTTCTCTATTACAACAATGATATAAAACAACAGATCATTGAAACAATACAACATCTAAACCAGGTTGCATCAGATCTCGAATTTGTCAATAAAATAATTGTTGAAACAGTAATTCGTGACGTCAGTTGGGTACATGTTAATGTCGGATTCTTCTTCAGAACTAAAGAAATATTTCTCGGTCACTATAAATAACCGAAAAAGAATTACCAAACTTTGTAATACCGGGATTTAGCACTGATGAGCTAAACAAATCAGTCAATGATATCATCGATGAATATTTTCCCAAAATCGTTGTCGCATAGAGAAAAATAATCCCACCGGCAGGTATTCTCAAGCACAACAATGATTCATACGGTGGAGGTCGTCATATATCAACTGGTATTGTTAATATATCATCAACAGTCAAAGTCAACCTTGTATGTGATGTAATTGATAGCAGCTATCAAGTAGATCTTGAAAAATCTAGTCAGGCCCAGCAGGGGTACATTTTATATACATTTACCCCTCAAGCACCCCTTGAATTTTTGATTGTATTAGAACCTGTTAATACAGTTTATCTGCGATGTCATAATCCGTTATTATCAAGGATACATTTCAAACTTACCGACCAAACCGGACACTTGCTTGATTTAAGGGGAGAATTTTTAAATATATATCTGTATATAAGATCATAGATCTTTATCGTAGAGTTTGTAGAACTAGATCCAGGATTTTGTAAAATAAAAAAATTCTTCGAAGTTCTCACAAACAATTATTTTGTGTAGTATTATATAATGTACCAACACGTGAGAGTTTTTATATGCAACAAAGAGATACTTGAAAGTGCCGTCAGAACAATATTGACACTTTCACCTTTATCACATGAAGCAGAAAATTTTAGTGTTAATATGATTATTGATGAATACGGCGATTAAAAAATTTTGTTAACGCTGGAACAGCTAAATGAGCTGCAGCAAGAACATGTTATTATGATGATTGTGTGTGATAGAGATCAAATTCTGAATTATGCACATTCTTGCCTTAAATCTGATAAGCTTAAAAAAATTAGAATAAATATTATAATCAGAAGAAAGTCTGATTCTGAAAATAAAAAAAACAAAACAATAAAGGCTAATTTTCTTCAGATTTGATGGGTATATTGCCCGTAATTTTTCAGATTATCAAACAATTTCATGAAATTTATGGGTATATTGCCCAAATTAAATCATATTATCAGTCAAATTCATCAACGATTTTATATTTCAGATTGGTTTTATCGTTTGTTAATATTATTTCAGATTAATGGTTAATTTTACAGATTTGATGGGAATATTGCCCATAATTTTTCAGATTATCAAACAATTTCATCAAATTGATGGGTATATTGCCCGTAATTTTTAAGATTATTAGTCAAATTCTTCAGATTTATGGGAATATTACTCAGATTTATTAAGATTTCAGAATTATTTATTAATATTTATTTCAGAATTATTTTCATTTTTCAGAATTATTTTCATTTTTCAGAATTATTTATTAATATTTTTGATTATTGACCCAAAGATTTCATCAAATTGACTGGTATATTACCCGTTACTATTAAGATTATCAAACAAATTCTACAGATTGATGGGTATACTACCCGTAATTTTTCTAAATTCTTCAGATTATCGACCAAAAATAAAAAAATCTGATTCTGAATAAATATTATTATCAGAAATAAAAAAATTTATATTTTTTACTACAGTCAGAAATGAATTATTCCCCTTGACAAAGTCAAGGACGGAGTACTTTTACTTTGTTTAGCTGTTACTGACGTTACCACAACTTTCACTTTCACAGTCACTGGTGACAGCGCTTTCACTTTTGCAATGGATCGTTTCACGATCAGACATAATCTTTCTCAACTGTCTTACACGACCATTCACAATCTTTTTGTTTCGTATTCGTGAGACATTTCTGATTTAATTTTCTCAATCGCGAGTGCGAGTGGAACGAATTGTTCAACTTGTGCATCTTCGACTGTCGCCAAGGATTGTAATATCGATCGTTGAATCAACTTATTGAACCGGTACTCTGCCTGTAATGTATATCTATCTTCAAATTTTCGTTGTTGTAATGATTCTAAATCACAAATAATTTTTAGAGGAATAAGTTGATCAAAAATTTTTATACCATCATGTTGTAATTTTTCAGTTGCAGAAATAATAGCATTAATATTTTCGGAATTCATTATATAATCAATATTTATTTAAAATAAAAAATTATTTACACAAAACGTATTTACAGTATATATAATCTTAGCTCAAAGGACGGCACAACATATAATCTTAATTATAGTAGCATATTTACAGAATGATATCATATCAAGCTATTTACAGCATTATCTAATATCTTAATTCTATGGACGGCACATACATACAAACGGGGCCTTCTCTACGTTCAACAGATTTCTGCACACCCTGCCCCATAATCAACTCCTTGAAGTGCAAAAAAGCACCCACCACGTGGTCAAATTGTGGGAAGGTGCACTTGTCTGTTGAAGTTCGAGCAATGGCCCGGACCCCCACTTATTAATGAAAATTGCTAAAATTTCGCCACCGTAGACATCTGTCAGTCACGGGATTGGAACACCAGACCTCGAGTATGAGAATCCGCTACGCTAACACTGCACCACGGACTATTCCTTGGAGATATACATTTCATAAGTTATTATTAAGTTACCTATACTGGATAAACGGGCAATTCCTACAAGTGATCAGTATGCTGAATAAATTACAATTATTGGAAACTGCAGCGTGGATTTATTTCAATTTCCAAACGCACCGTAGTAAACAATCGCACATACACTTCTGTCGGATGTCATTGGAGTTAAAGTACATGCAGGTTTGTAAAGCTATCTTACCTGAAGATCTAACAATAACTTAGCTGTATTGCATACGCAAACGGGGCGTGCTTCTTGTTTGTCTGAATTTATCAGAGACGAAGTCAAAAGATGTAAATATCCTTCTACGAATTTGCACTGTTACAAATTACGCTGCTCCACTGACAGCTAATTGCCACACAGGAGTTAAGTTATATAACAGTTACGATGACACAAAAAAATAATCGCGGCAGTCATATAATATTACGCAGTAACAAGCGCGCAACTGCTTAATTACTCTACCAGAGAGAGCTTTGCATTGGCAGAATAATCTACCTTCACAATTCTTGCTGTGGGTAATACTGAAATGCTATTTTTTGTCTATATTTCATAGAAAACGCCGATTTGGTTATATTATTTGCGACATCTTGTACCGAAGGTGGGACAATATCAAAATATTTGCCAGCTGCATTTATTGATTGAAATTTTATTTCTTCGCCTGTTTCTACATTTACAGATATAACAGCTTTTGTGCGACTATTACTACCGCCAGTATTTCCAAATTTACAATTTTGACTATGTATAATAGCACAAAAATTACACAAAGAATTATAATTTGGATCTGAATTAATATTATCAATCACAAGACCCTTTTCAATTAGTCCATGAAAACATTCTTACACGAATTTATGACAGTGATACTTTTTCTCCCAACGCCAAACATGAGATAACCAGCATTAATGAAAAAACCGACTGGTTTTTTCAGTCGACAGTTCGTGATGATACCATCTCGAGATGCTTCATAATTCTTGATGATGGCATGTTTCACAAATTCACTTTGTTCCATTTATATAATAACATTATTTGTTTAAATTGTTATTTTGAAAATCTGGCTAAATAGTGTTCAGCGTTTTTTATTCCCCTGATTATATCATGGACGTTATCTTTGCCGGCTCTTATTTTTTTTATCATAATATCGTTTCAGCTCTCTGTACTTTTGCCACCACATTGCAGACACAACTGCGTTTCTCCTATAACCCCAACACCACATCGTAAACACGGTTTTGGTCCTAGATTCCCTCTTCGCACGCTTTGCATGTGATATCCACATAATTCATTTGCGCAAGCTTTGTTACGAGGAACTGAAGAACCGATCATTAACCATTTGCATTTATTCTTTGCTTGAATCATTATATAT